>PVKA01001137.1:76383-128424 GCA_004027165.1 Ctenomys sociabilis | reverse complement strand
GATACTGCTTGATCCAGCCATGCCACTCCTTGTTGTGTACGCTGGGAGAGTCAAGCTTAACTGCACCAACTTGTTTGGTGGCTTGGGAGCCACCCAGAGGATTAATAATGCACACTTCCGGGTGTGTATCAGAGGGGTCATTGGGGCACGACCTCTGTGTTCTCTCTGGTCCTTGGCCCTTTCTTTGGCACTGATTATTGGTTCTGCTTCTTGACTACATGATCTAGTACTTTGCTCCAGCACTTTCTGCTGCCAAAAGCAGCTTCTGCCTTGGACCTCGCTGACCATGGGCTGAATCCCCTGGAAGCAGGAGCCAAACTAAACGTCTCCTATTTGGCATTGTGGAGATCAGATATTTGACTCAGATCTCTCAGTGTTATAAAAAAAGCTAACTATACATTTTTGAAAGAAGTAAAGACAGCATACCATTAAGGACAGCAAACGGACACCCAGCTTTACTGAGGACTGATTCACAATATCTAGGCCAGTGGTGGCAAAACTTTCAGAATCCAAGTGCCAAACTGCAACAAAGCTCACTTAGTTATGACAAAGTACAATTTGCAATTAAACCTGATTTCCAAGGTTTTAGTTTCGAACATACGACTTCTACATTAGTATATTTTAAAAGAAAACTACCATGTATGTCATAGGTGTGCCAACCCTGAGCTAAGCTATGGGAACTGCCCAGATGCCCAATAAGAAATGAATAAATTGTAAGAGGTCATACATACATACATACGTACGTACGTACGTACGTACGTACATACATACATACATACATATGTACTGGAATATCATTCAGGAATGGAGAATAATAAAATGAAGGAAATGGTGGCACTGAAGACAATCATGTTAAGCTATCTAAGCCAGATTCAGAACGTTGTGCATCACACATTTTCCTGTATGTGAGCAACTGACAAAAATAATAGAGGAAGAATGACAGGGGACCAGAAGGGAAACTTTTAGCGATGAGTAAGGAAATTCGACAGGTTGGAAGAGGGAAAGAGGGGTGATGGAGTTAAAAATAATTAAAATATTTTATGTGCATGTATTAGAAAATAGGCATTCCGTTCACGGGTTTTAGCAAACAGTGATTGCTCTGGTGTGTTACATGAGTTTGTTAATATTTGCTTGCCTGAGTTGCAAGAAATTTCTTAAGTTGAAGGACTAAGAATTGAATTCTCAGGATTCTCACCAAGAGACTTACCTAAGAATATTCAGGCACAATTTAGATGTCATATTTAGATATTTCAGGGAATAATATATTCTTACTTATTAATTACTGTGAACATGTCTATAGTATGATCTGAGTTTCCAATAAAATGAATAGGAAACATTTTTTATATTTTACTAATGTAAATGGTAAAATCTACCAGAAACATTATTAAAAGTATATATAATTTAAGAAGCAAAGTAATTCATATATTAAAATCCAAAATAAGAGCAAGTTTGGAAGTTAGAGTTCATATTGATAAAAACCTTCACCAATCAAAGCTATATAATCAATTTGCTTCAAGAAAATACAAGATATGACCAAAATATTGAATGGAATTTTTAAAAATCTATTAGAATCATATCGTCATTAACAATTGTCATATATCATCATTTTTACTACTTTTTAATTTTTTTAATCTTTTATTTATTTAGTCAGTTATTTGGTACAGGGTCTCATTGCCCAGCTCACACTCCTAGTAAGACACTCACGTCAGTCTCCCCAGCCCTGTGACTGCAGGCAAACACCACCACTTCTAGTTGCAGTAACCGGCTTGGCTTGTCCAGGGTTTGCACAGCATGTGGTACTGGATTGAACCACATCCTTTCACTTGCCAGGCAGGTGCTGAGACTGTCGAGCTATCTCCCCAGCCCCCATCTTTCCCACTTTAAACACACCCATACCATCATTTTTGCACCTTTAGGAAGCAGTTCTAGAAGTACTCTGATGTGGAAATCTGTATGAAGTATGATCAGAAAGACAGTAATTGAAATGATAAAATTAAATTTATCAATAAAAAATACAGTGAATTGTTGCTATCAATGGAAGTGCAGAGCTGTAAAAACATTACGGTATGTCTTCACCCATGTTTTTTTCACCTGGTCTGGCACTATGTGATTTCTGGCTCTTTTTCAGAATCAACATGCCCATGAAAACTAACCTTTTTTATTGTTAAATTTAATTTTATTATTTCATTTTGAAAAGTGAAAAAAAAGCAAGAAAAAAAATCAGATACAATGCAATACAAAAATACAATAATATGTATGTTACAGCTTTTCAGAACAAGAATAGCTGATTAACAATGGCTAATATAGCATCTATATTTATCGTCAAATCTGTTTCTGAAAAATAAGTGGTAATATGGAATGATACGTCTTATCTTACATAGCTGCGTCTGTTAATCTAAAAACTAAAGTTTTGAGTTAATTCGGGACAGCAAGGAGGCCAGCCCAGCACAACTAAAGACACTCACAGACAAGGACTTCCAAAAAGTGGTAAAAATGATATGATAAATGTGTTAAAACCAAAGGAAAGTGACTTGAGAGGGATTAATGGCAATGCATCTTTTACAGTAGTAATTTTTAAGGAAAGAAGGGTTTATTTATTTAGCTCACAGTTTGTGGAAGTTTCAGTCCATACTCAGCTGGCTCCAGGGTAGGTTGGCACATGGCAGAGGGCAGCAGTTCGTGGTGGCAGAAAACAGCAAAAGCAGCATAAATAAGAAGGGAGGAGCACCTACAGTGATAACTTCTTTAAAGATAAATATTCACCGTGTTTTAGTTACAGTGTATATGCACTTTAAATGTTCACTCCAGGGAGCTAACTTTCTATAAAATGGAAGTTACATAAAAATCAACTTCCTTTTCAATTCAAAAGTAGAACAGTCATAATAAGAAGTTGTAGTTGTATAGGCTTCAGGTTTCATAAATCACTTTGCCTCTATTACCCTATTTAATTCTATGTAAATCCTGGTAAGATAGATATGACTACTGGTTTCTAGTTTTCAGAATAATAGACCAAGGACCAGGGAAGAAAAGAGGTTTTCCTGAGCCCATAGACAGTAAGTAGCTGGCCTAACCCTAATTCAGTGGTCTTCCTACTTTAGAATATCCAAAATCTTAACATAGGTCAGAAGCAGAATTGAAGTTCCAACAATCTTATTTTCACCAAGATTTCCAGGAAAGGTGAAAATAGAAGTTGCCTATACTGTAATTAGTATGTTGCATGTTTAGGTTAAATAGAAATGTATTTGTCAGTCCAGACAAACATGAAATAATACATTTGAATAAACTCACCCATTTTAATCTCAATGTACATATGTTGTATATAAGGCACCCAAGTTTACATCTAACTCAACATACAAAGAGAAATAATCCAAATTCATCTCAAAAAACATGAAAAAATTATTTTTCTTCCCCAAACAAAGAAGCAAGCCAGAACTGCCCCACTACAAATCTTTCTTCCTCAGATCCTGAGATGCATGTTTCTGCCCATCAATTCTCACTGCAATTTCTTTCTTAGAATTAAATCTTGGATGTGGAACCTGTGGCTATCCAATGAATGTGTACATAAAGGAGTTGTCCCCTATGATCTGGGCCCAGGTGCAGAATAAACTAATACTCTTCCTAATGTGTTCCCCTTTTTAATAATAATAATAAGTTATAATCACTTTTAAATAAGTTTTTCCCCAATTGGATAAGCGCAGTTCATGAGTGTGGATCTCTCTGGTCCAAGTAATGCTGTTCAAGCCTGTTAATGATCGACCCCCATAGTTTACTAATCACATGCTCATCTTGCTTCGGTGGATTAGTATCGGCACTCAGCTCACTTATAAAGAGTATTTATTATCAGTTTCTCAAATTAGTAGTTGATTGGCATTCAGCAAAACTTCTTTTGAGGGTAGGGTCTTTGTACACAACTAATTAAACTAAGGAATTAATCTGTTCAAAAGTTGTAAGAATTAAGACTGCAAAAAACTAACATTTTTCCCTCAAAATTGCTATGCTCATATGTACAAAGTTTCTATATAATGTGATGAAATAATTATTGTAATTAGCATCTTAATTTGAATTTAGATGCAATTTGAGTTTTTTTTTTCTTTTTAGAAATCCAAATTAATTCCCTGGGAAACCGATGAGAATTTTTCAAAGTAGAAATAAATGCCTGTAATAAATCAAGAGATAAGGGAACAGGCAGAGATTATTCTGCAATTAAAGTTTACTAAATTAATTCCACTTAAACTCCTTGGAGTTTAATGTGAAAAAACTAGGAAGTGTGTATCTTCCTGAATTAAAAAAAAAAAAAAACACTCTACAAAATTTAAAGGCAAAGAAGGGAAAAGAACCATGTAATCAATATTTCCCTAAACACTAATCAGAACATAAATGTTAATATCCCTTTCACAGTTTGATATTAAAAATATAAATAAAAGATACCAAACTTGAGAAAATTAAATGAAAGTATGGACAGGTGATTGGAAGTTGAATATGAGTATTTGTTTTACCCAAATGGATGTAAATTTCATTAGTTGATAATTAAAAGGAAATTATATAGACATTACAATTACTGCCAATGGCATAAATTATGAAGTTGTATGGCAAAACAGTTGGGAAGTCACAATGCTGTTACTATTGTCAAAGTGGTTACCAGAGAAACCCAGGATAAATAATATATTCTGTGACTATGGAAACAAGGCCTTGATGTGTTGCTAGGCTGTTAAAGCTAATGTCATTGTACAAAACAATAATGTTAAACATTATTAGTTTTTTAATTATGTCAGTTAATTAGAATTGTTCCTGTTAATTGCCTATGATTCATCTCCAGATGAAAAATGCTCATGAAAGAGCTTTGGCTTTTTCTCTCTCAACACACTATCTAAAATAAGGTCTAAATTTTGAGCAACTGAATTTTATAAGTACCATTAGACTGGTGACAATAGAAATCATGGTTAGATTCATCCATAATAAAAGGAATCATAATTAAAAATATATTGTTAAAAGATAGACTGAAGAATAGGAAAACCATTTCTCTATTATTCTGAATACAAAGACTAACGCTGATTCCCAAGTATATATGTATATATGTATGCATGCATGCGCGTATGTATGTATGTATTTGGTACAGGGTGTCACTACACAGCTCAGACTCATAGTGATCCTCCTGTTTTCAGCCTCCCCAGAGCTCGGATTACAGGCATCTCTACCACTCACAGTCTCTGTGGCTGGCTCAACACACCATGTGGCCAGCGTGGCATGTGATGCTGGGGGTGGAACCCCAATCCCACTTAGTCCACTGGGCCATCCTGCCAGCCCTCAAGTAGTAGCTTTATATAAAATATTCTCACTGAACAACCAAAGCAAATGTTATGAACATAGACTATTTGATACTTACGTAGTATATAGACACCAGAACACTGAACTTACATAATTCCTTTGCCTTTTCTCTTGTATTTTGTGACCTAAAGTAATATTTATGTTTTCTTAATTTTATGCGCAGTATTGTTCAGTACTTATTGACCACCTTTGTATATGATAAAGACTGTCATAAACATTGGCAATACCTAGCTGTGGGAAAATGTGAGCCCAAGTCTTCAGGGTTTAAAACCACAAAGGCATCAGGAATCTATTAAGATTTGAAAGCAATTGTATAGCTTCATAGTGAGAATTACATGTAATTAACTTTAACCTTCTCAGTTTCCCCTATTAGGGATGGAGTTTACAGTTTAAAACATGAAGGCTCCAATATACCATTTATTGTCATTGAGACCATCAAAATTAAAAAAAAAAAAAACAATCGATCTATACTTCATGGCCAGAATACTCACACCTTCTAGCCTCCTCAGTTTTCCTATCTAAAACAAGAACAGGAATGTTTGCTCGTGAAGTTTCATCCATTACTGTGTTCTTGGTGCCTGATCCAAGGTTAATATTATGTTCACTGCATATTTGTTGAATTGATCCACCATAGCTGAAAAAAGGTAAAATCAAATAAACTTGCCAAGATGAAGATTTATTCCATTGATGTTAAACATTAACCATATGATACTGAATTTATGATACATAAAAAAATTTAAAAAGTCTTAAATTTAAGTGTGTGTATATAATCTTACAACAACCAGGAATGTAAGAAGGGAAAAACAAGGCCAGGCCTTATAGCTCAGTGGAGCCTGCTCAGGCAGAGCGCAGCAGCTGGGGTTCGATCCCTGGAGCACAGTACTGGCCCCACCCCTGGGTGTGCTGAGACAGCAATTAAGACTAGGCAAGGGGTTGCACACCTGTACTCCAGTGTTTGGGAGGCTGAAACAACAGAATTGCTATGATTTGGGTCTATGTAGTGAGATCCTGTAGACCCTATCCTAAATACAGAAAGAAAAGCAAAAGGGAAAAACAAGTGTCTTATAAGTGAGCAGAGAACGCCTCCACAGTTGTGAACAGGGACTCAATAGTGTATGAGACACCTCATCCCACGATCCTGCCTTTAGATTCCTTGAAAAACATAACTCTTCTTTGCATTCTCAACCTGTGGGAATAGGGGGTGATGGGGATAAAGTATCCCTATAGGTTCTCGCAAATATTTTGAAAAGAAATTCACACCAAAATTAGTACCTTCAGCAGATCAGTGACTGCAGTCAGAAATGTTAAACGTTCAAAGATGATGAATTACTTTAAATATGCCTGAAATTGTACCCACTGATTGGTTCTATGTGAGGAGTGTGGATGGTCTATCCTCCCCTTTTTGGCTCTATATTTTTCTTGACGAACTTGCATATGTTCTTAAGGAATTACATTACCTTCCTCTGTATCCACTGAACATTGCAAGCATGGAGTTGGGCTCATGGGTTTCTGTTGAATTCATTTGTCAGTATGGAAAAATAGTCCAGATAGCTACTTTGTAACATGTATTAAAGTTATAGGTTAACATCAGTAGTACTTACCATTAACAATGTGTTCTGGAAATAGGTGTGTGGACTGGTGATCATTTTGCTTGATGAAAATTATCTTTGTCTTTCCTACAGTTTACATTAAAATGCTCTCCCAAAGCCTCTAGCTCCCCCAGGTCAGCTTTTGGGAGGTACTGGATCACGGAGGCATGGTGCTCATCAGAAGATTCATCTGATAGGTTTAAAATTAGTGTGATGCTGGGATCTGAATCCTGGTCAAAGGAGGTAGGTCTTTGGAGGCTTGAACTGGAAGAGTCTTCTCTGTCTGTCCTTCCTTAATCTCTCTCTCTCTCTCTCTCTTTCTCTCTCTCTCTGTTTGTCTCTCCAGGTAAATATATATATCAAGTAATATTTATGTTGTCTTAAATTTACAAGAAGTATTGTTTGACACTTATTGACCACCTTAATATAAAATAAAGACTGCCTTCAAAATTGGCAATACCTAGTTGTGGAAAAAGTGAACCTGTGTCTTCAGAGTCTAAAACCACAAGGGCACCAAGGAATCATTTATTGCCTTGAGTCTGTTAAGATTTAAAAGCAATTGTATAGCTTCATGGACAGAATAGCATCTAACTAACTTGAACCACCTCAGTATGTCTGCCTCCTATTCTCTGCCATGAGATCACTTTCCTCTGTCATGTCCTTCTGCCTTGGTCCTGGATATTGGTGAGTAATTGTGAGTAATCCAGCAATAGTGAGAAGAAATACACATGTGGAATACAGTAAAAAAAATGTTGTGAACATGAACTTGAGTCAGACCTGCCCATGTCCAAGTGCAAATCACTGAACTCTGAGCTTAGAGGTAAGTTACTTAATTTCTTTGTGTCTACTCTCCTTGTTCTGAAGGCAGGAATTTTAGGTGACAGTGGTTGAATGAATAACTGCACACAATGGCCTTAAAGGAAACCACGGGACAAGGGGAGTGTTCATTCCATGCGTTATAGATGTGCCCTCAGAACCTCGCACAGTCATGTGGGGCTTTCTCAGAGGCGGCTGAATCTACAGTGTGTGATGCTGAAGGTAAGGGTGTGAGATTGCTAAATCAACCCACTGACTGGTATAGTGCTCCAATCCCAATAGCCTAGAGCACAACAGGGGCAGAAAACAGCGGTGAAGGACCCTGACTTGCTTTTCTGCTTCTGCCTGTCATGAGTTGTTTCTTCTCTGTGACACCTGTCGCGCCACCTTGCACTGGAGCCAACCAATCATGGACCGAAACCTCTACAAACTGTGAGCCATATACACATTTCCCCGTTCAACTTCACGCATTGGATATTCTGTTTTAACAATGAGGAAAAAATAACTAAGAAGCCATGGTAGGTGCTACTATTAGGATTATTTTCATTATATGGTCTGATAATTTGAACCAGGTTGTAGCTTTTCCCTTTACTGTTGATCATCTGGTATGTCTAAAGGTTGAAGATTTTTAATCGCTCACATATAGTTTTCCTTTGCTAGGAAACTCCTTCACCTTTATCTTCTTCTCACAGTTGTCTTTAATTCATTTATTGGTTTAATCATACATTTAGTCATTTGATAAATATATACTGATTGTATTGTTGCAGGCAGCAGAGTTAGATAGAAATATTATAGTCAGTCAGACAGGGCCAGGAGATAGCATAGAAGGAGATAACACAGAAGACAAGACACCCTACAACTGTAAGAGGGATAGATGCTCCTGCTGTGGGTGAGAACTAAAGACCAAAGATTGAACAAATGGATGAGACAAGGAAAACAAATCATAAACAACATAGAATTATAAATTTCTCTCTAAGACACAGAAAGGATGTCATCCTTTGAAAAGACCTCCACATTTATTTAGATCATGGCATTCATTTAAAGGTAAGCAAAAGCTCAGGACACAGCAGACGCTTCCACTGACAGCTGCCTAGCTGCAAGTAGACCTTTCAAAGCCATTCTTAAAGGTGTTATGCATTAGTGGGGAGCTTGATTAATGGAATACCCTGCTTTACCTATCCTTGCCTTGGTTTTGAACAAAGCATATCCCAAGTGTCTTACTTCCACATCAGTCTTTATGAGAAAGAACATTTCTCCTCATAAACTCCTTCCTTGAAATGGTTTCAGGGATTTCACTTTGATGTCAGAAGGGAGGACAATGAGAAGATGACTTAACACCTGCGAGGTTCTAGAAACCTTTGCATGTTCTATCCTTTATGTGGACTCTGGACTAATAGGATGGGATGGATGTGTCCACAAAGCCCAATATTGCTGAATTACAAAGTAAGCACTGAAACTGTTTATTCATGGCTTAGGAATGGACTAGACAATACTAGCCGAGAGAATAACGGTCCCTGTGTGCATTTGCACCTTCCTAACAATTTCCCAGCCTGCTCCACGTGCTATTCAGTAGTCAAGCTGCCAAACAGACTTTCTGTCCTTCCAAAGCTGGTCTTATGCCTTGAAGTTTCAGTTTTTGTAATTTGGCTGATTGGAGAACTTGGCTGAGCAAAGCATCATCAGAGATGATTTCTCTTGTTGCAAAATGAAAAGGCTTGAGCACACAGTACAAATGGTCCATTAGCGCCCATTGTCTCGAGTTCAGGAAAACACCTTCTGTGGCATTGTGCGCTAATGGGTGTTGCTTTTTGCTTCTCTTTCTTCTCTTACTAGGGAAAGCATGCCTGCGTCCTAACGTATAGAATGACTTGTTTTTCAATATGTGAGCACTTTATGTGAGATGAACTAAAGTTGGGGAAACTGTCACTCCTCAGACATTCTCAGAGCAGTCTGACAAAATGGCAGGGAAAGTTTTTAAGACACAGAAAGGATGTCATACACCGGAGCTTTTGGGAACAACATAAATCAGATAAAAGCACTAGTGGAAAAAAAACAACAACAACAGTTACCATGCATGGTAAAATACTTTCAGAAGAGCAAGATAGAATAAAATACTATCTTTACCCTTTTCTGGTTTGCAGTTCCATTTGTAAAAACAGAACCTAAAATAATATATTTCAAAACCAGTAAGTCAAAGCAACTTTCAAAAAGAATAAAATTGGAAAATTAATGTTACCTAATGTCAAGATTTATTATAAGACAATCAAGGCAGAACACAAATCACACTGTGTCCTTATAATATTTTAGAATATGTGCAAAGCAAGGACTGCATCCCTGTGAGAGGCAGAATACTCATCAACAAAAGGAAAAGATCCCAACAACATGAAAAGATCTCAAATAATCCTTCTTAGTAAAAATCAGTATAATTGACTTCATTGATGTAAAAGAATATCTAACACATTAGAGAGCAAAGATAATGATGAGTTCGATGAGAAATATGTTGGCTTTCAGGCAGCCAGAGTATGTCCATTTGCGTCTATCTGCCCAGAAAAGCAAGGCACAGAGACAGATTTGTGCTCTGAGAATCAGAACAGGAGAAGATCTGAAGCCTAAAGTGACTAGGCCCCTATAATGTCTGTTAAGCAAATCATTAGTTGCTCAGAGGTAGAGAAGCAAAGAGAAGAAAAGGGGGCCAAGGAAAATTTGGGAAGTTATAGATTGTACCTTATTTCACTTGTGGTGATGGCACAATGGTTCTGGGACACAAAAACATATCAAAACATCCAAGTGTACACTTCATTCTTTATTTGTTTGTAATGTATTTAGTACAGGGTATGTAGGGTCTCACCATACGGATTGGACTTGTAGTGATCCTTCCTATTTTTCAGCCTCCCAAGCACTGGAATACCAGGTGTGCACCACCATGCCCAGTCTCAATCACTGCAGTCTCAGCACACCCCCGGGGGCAGGGCCAGCACAGCAGGCCAGGGATTGAACCCCTGGTCCCCAGTATCTGCCTAAGCAGGCACTCTACTCTGCTAAGTCATCTGGCTGGCCTTGAAAGTGTACACTTTAAATATGTGTGGCTATTACATCTCATTTTACTTCATTAAAGATAAAAAAAGTTTGGAACATACCATTCAGGGACAATGGACTGTGAGAATACTAACAGCACATAAACACTGCATAATCAATATTAACAATTTACCAAATATAAGATATAGCACAAATTGAATGAATGAAAAGAAGTCATAGAAAAATCTGATCATCAAGTTGTTTTTGAGAATCTACTTTGTGCAAGGCTTTGTGCACAGCACAGTCCCAAGAAGTATGTTCTTTAATGGACTTTGCAAACATACACACTGCACTTTACAGTAATTTAGAGTAAGGCTGAGTGGCAGTTTGCTCAGAATGTTCTAGAAGCATAGAAGAAGGCAAGCTATTCAGAAGTTCAGAGTGGGCTTCACAAAAGGTACCATTTGATCTACGTCTTATATGATGAGATGCAAAGCCAAGAAAGGAAGATGAGGCTGGTGTTTCAAGAAGAGGAAAGTTTATATTCCAAGGTAAGAAGGTATCACAGCACAGGAGGGCACTCTGAGAAATCAAATAATAATGGTATACCCCATAAAAATGGGATGGAAAGTGATGGCCCGAGTATAGACTGTTGAATTATCATGTGGAGCCAACATGGCTGAATCTCCAAAACAACAGCCTATCTTCTCCATGACCACTTCCTCCTTTCCTACACCAGCCCTGAATACAACTTCCTTTTACCTTTCCTGCTCACACAAGGGAGACTCCAATCAGCTCCTTGTGTGTCACTAGACCTGCCCCTCAAACTCCACCCCTAGCAAAACTCCATAAAGTCTCAGCCTCCCTGTCCCAGGTAAGAGGATCTGCCCAGCTCCCTACCCTTGATCCTGTTAGTGTCTTCAGAGTTAATGAAGGCTCCCCCACATTTCTGCTTCTCTGCTGTGCCACCACCTCTGCCACCTTTCCTGCTGCTGTTAAAACCTAGCAATTTCCAAATGTTCATGTACTCTATCATTCAATAAACATTGATTTACTGATCTGTGGGCCACCCTATATCAGATTACAAAAGAAGTAGAGCTTTTGATTTCAGGGCGCCTCCACTGTGAAGAAAGATCTTGTCTAGGATGCCCTTGGCCACACAGCAGCCTGCAAAGGACCAGACTCTGAAGACCTCTGCATATACCCCAAGGTGCACAGAATTTATTCTGGAGGCAAACACAATCAGGAAGAATGTTATATGGCAGAATTGTGTGATAGTCTTTACATCTTTACGATTATACAGATTTAGGAGGATGACTGTATCTGTTAGGAAAGAGACTAAAGAGTAGGAATCCTGTAGTCCACTTTATGGGTACCAAGATTAGGAACTAGATGAACACATCTGAGAGCAAAGATAATGATGAGTTCAATAAGAGATATATTGGATTTCAGGCAGCCAAATATACCCATTTGTCTTTGTGTCCTCAGAAAGGCAAGGCACAGAGATGAATTTCACTCTGAGAATCTGAACAGGAGAATGTCTAAAGTCTGAAGTGACTATGCCCTTTTTGCCATTAGACATGGGCATGCTTGTTCACTTTGTGCTTATGGCACCCCTTAGTGGTCAGCCTTTCTTACTGTCATATGCTCACATGAACTTGATAAGCTGGCACCATCAGGTGCCAACATGACACAGCAGACCCAAGACTAACAACAAGCCAGGCAACAGTGAACCCCAGAGACATTTGGGGTCTTTTATTTTTTTGAGGTTATGAGCAGAATATATTTATTGAGGGAAAAAAAAAAGCTCCTGTCTGATAGAGGAACAGGAGTGGGGCCTGAGCTAGTTGTTCCCCCATTGTTCTCAATCCACAATATAATTGTTTTAAAAACATCCATTAACATATAAGCTACCCAAAAGCATCCTCAGATTTAGAGGATTTAAAAAGTCTTACCACAGATTTCATAAGGTCCCCAAACAACTCCTGATTATTTAGACAAACCAAAAGTAGAGACATTTAAAAATAAAAATGGAGATATTTGTGTATGAATCTCTCTGACTATGGAGGAGAATAGCACCCTGCATTGTGTGACATTGTACCCCCATAATATAGAGTAATGATGGTTGCACTTATCTCAGAACTCTTTAAAATGTGCAGATAATGAGTGCCTAACTTGCCTCCCAAGGAGAGGAGAGGAGAGGGGAAGGGAGGGGAGGGGAGGGGAGGGGAAGGGAGGAGAGGAGAGGAGAGGAGAGGAGAGGAGAGGAGAGGAGAGGAGAAAACCTTTGTTTCCATGACAGTGGTGATGGTTGCTCCTCCTTGCCTGTAACTGTCATCTTCTCCACTCATTCTCTGCTCCTCCTCCTGCCTCACCTCTCCCACACCTGCATGTGCCTTTCCTGTCTGTGAGCACATAGTACTGTTAGCTGACCCACCCAAGTACAGTAATACTAAGAAAATCCTATAACTCTGAATACAAAGAGAGACTCAAAGGCAATGCAAGTATAAGCAAACTACCTTCACACACAGCTGTGTGTATGTTTTGAATATGTGTTCACCTTCTCACTGAAGCCTCAGTCCCATACAAAGGAGCACTGAATGCCTTATGGGATTCCCAGCTGACCAGCAAAGGTCTGCTGGTAATGGAAAATGCTACCTCAGAATGTTGCTGCCTCCTATTGCTACTTTTGGTGATACACACACACACACACACACACACACACACACACACACACACACAGAACTCCTTCATCCTGTATTCCAATACTCATGTAAGAATAAGAATTTCCTTGTCATATGGCTAGGAAGATAACTTAATGGTCTGAGCACCTGCCTGGCAAGTGCAAGGACCTGAGTTCAATCCCTGGTACTGCATGCCATGCAGGTTATGATACCCTGAGAGCACAGTGCCAGCCACCAAAATTGGGTGTAGTGGCACATGCCTATAATCTCAGAGCTTGGGAGGCTGAGACAGGAGGATCACTACAAGCCTGAGCTGTTCAGTGAGACCCTGTACCAAATAAATAAATGATTATTTTAAAAAATTCATCTTCCTCTTCCTCTTATCATAAATGGCATTCAGATTTAGCTATAATACTGTCTTCTAACTTCTTATGTCAAGTATTTTACAAACATAATGTGTCCAGTTGGGATGAGCTAACCCACTGATTTTTGTATTCATCAGAATTCTTTAATATAATGTCAACAATTTATTTCTGAACTTAGAATTTCATTGTAGAGTTTTGGTTTTTTTTTAATTTTTGCTAAAATACTAACTTAGAACCATCTTTGACTGAGGAGTGAGGAGCCTGGTATGCTAATTGAATCCAGAAATCCTGCTCAGCAGTTCTTTTCAGTGTACATTGTTTTTAAATTAAGTAATCTGAGGAAACACTTTGTTATACCCTTCATTTTGTTCTTTCTAACAATCACTATGTTAGAAGAGTCTGAAAAATCTCCCTAGTTAGGGTGCAACTGTATTTTTCAGAATTAGTGAGGGTCAGCAGGCATCAAGTCCTGAGAGTATAAATGCTATTTTTATTCAACATGGCAAGAGGAAAGAAGCAGACCTCTCCTGTGAGCTTATTAAGTTACTCAAGTGCAGGGTCTGAGGTGTACAGGCCTTGGAAGTGAAGAAATTAGGCGTCGCTAACGTCTCCTCCAGTCAGACATTAAAGCAAATGGCCTTTCATAGTTCATGGATACAACCCAGGCAATTTGGAAAGAAAATGAGAGACTAAATAACTAAACGCCAAATTACAATTTCCATACTTCGATCTTGAAGCGCCACTGCTAGATTGGGCTCTTTAATATTCTACAATGCCTGTGACAACTACTTCTCCAAGTGTTGGATATGCAATTTCAATCTCTTTTTCTCTGAGTCTTTGTACCTTTTAGTCTAACAACAAAGAGGAACAAAGATCCTAATTATACCCATAATCATTATTATCTGAAGAAGTTCCCAGTAATTAAATTTTAAAGAAAATTTATTTAATGAGCTTTCTACAGTCACATCCAAGCAATACACATTCAAGTAGATAGTGATTAGTATGAAATAGCACTAATTTGAATGACTTGATAAAAACTCCTACTTCACTACTATGTTTTTAATAATTGTGTAATTACATAGAGAATTATTCCTGTAAATATCGCTTGCTTTATATAGAATGGAAGACATGAAGATGTGTTCTATCTGGAACAAATTTCCAATATTTTGAAGCTGTATCTTCTTGTGTCAGCTAAAAAGTTAATATGTATGTCTTAATTACACAAACACACACACACACTCCTGCATAGACTATACACCTTTCATCTGCATGAGTTGGGAATAAGTGCTCAGCTTAGTAGAAGCAGAGGTGGAAGGAAAATAAATCTTCTCTGAAGGAGTGTATGGTCATTACTAGTAAATGAAAATGAAAAGTATATTTTGAGGAGCATCCCTTAATTATCCCATAAGAGAGGCATGATAATTGGCATAGAATGTATCAACTAGTCCCTTGCCCTCTCAGGACCTCAGTGCCTCCATATGCAAAGTGAGAATGTTTGAGGTAGAATTCTAAGAATACTTCCAGCTTTCAACTGCAACCTTTCTTAAGGCTGTGAGGCTCTGTAATACTTCCTTCTTAATCTGACACATAGGAATAGCTTGCTGAATATACTCTTGTTTTGATAAAATGAAAAATTATATTATGCAATATAATAACCATTGTAAATTTCCTATCATCTTGTTTTGAAAATTTCATATCTCTATTTTTTCCCCTCTTTAAAAGAAAAAAAGTCCCATTCCCAGCGTGCGGTACAGGCCCCACCCCTGGCTCATGCTGAGATGGTGGCTGAGATTGGGTATAGTGGCATGTGCCTATAATCCCAGTGCTCGGGAGGCTGAAAACAGGAGTTTTGGTATGAGTCCAATCTGTGTAGTGTGACCCTGTAGACCCTGTACTAAATACATTAAAGAAAGATGAAGAAGAAAAATAAGAGACAATTTGTTGCTTTCAAAAGGAAACATTTGATTACAAAGCATTCAATACAGCCATAGGAATACTGCTAAAAAAATGTTAGCTCTACATTCGATTCAATATTCAATACACCAATGCTGCAATGTTATGTTAACTTTTTGCACAGGCCATAAAAAGAAACAATGAGGTTAAAATGGGAAGCCAAATAAGATAGCTATAACATAAATTTTGGTGAAAGGGGAGAAAATGTAAATAGTCTTTGTTTTCTAGCTTCTACCAAACTCTCCTTTTCATTCTTACATGATATTGTGGGGGAAGAGGAATAGAGTAGAACGGAAAGCATTCCACAGGAACTGGAACTCAGCTTCTCTTTTGCGGTTACTTCATCAGTAAGAGGTAACTCTCCATTCTTGGTGCTATTTTTAAACACAGAGTAGACACTGGTGGGCTCAGGGCTGCCTGAGTGGGTAGAGAGAAGCCAGGACACACTCTGGCAAGGTCATGTGACTGAATCCAGGAGGGGAATTCCTGGGAGAGCCTTCTCTCTGGCTGGCCACAGACTCCCTCAAGCTGTAGAAGAAGGCTTGAGTGAACTTTATTTAGTACTGTGCAATACTGCATAGTTAGACTTACTGTTCTGGTCAACATGAGCATTAATCTTGATACTGACATTAACAAGACACATTGGAATTATTTCTATGTCCTGGAAAGTCTATGGTTTTCTTAAACTGAAGTACAGACTTGGGGAGAGGTATTTTATCACTAATTATCTAGAGAAATAAATGAGGACAAATCATCCGTACTGGGATTGGGCTTTGATTTAATTCACTCAGAAGCTCAGGAATCCAGTCAAGGAGGAAATAGCTCCAGGTTCGTTGCTAACGGCATGAATTCAGATTCATGTTGAATAGTAACCTTAGTTAATGAAAACTAAGGAACACATCTTAACATGTCTGCTGTCCTCTCCCTCTGGCTCTGAGAAAATTATAACTTTTAAAACTAGTTTAGCAGATGACATAGGATTCTGAAGTCATCTCTCATTCAAGTCAGCCTCATTAATCACAGTAAGGCAAAAGTCCAAAAGATAAGGAGACCATCAAATTATCCCCAATTAGCCAGTCAGTTACTAAGGGATCCAGTTAAATAAACTCACCAGTTTGATGTGATCCTCTTGTGAATCATTTTTTTCAGAAAGCATAGAAAATAACATCTTCAAAATTGAGCCAGATTAAAAGAAAAATACAACCTCAAAAGCTATATATTTCGAGAATCCATGGAATACCTGTGATATAGGGCTTTCTGCTTCTATAAGTTCACTTGCAAATTTATAGTTGAGATAGATATTAACTACTTTCAATCTAAAAATATATTTACATCAGTTTTAAGTTCAGTGACTACATGTCACATAATTGCATCCTAGCCAGTGTACTAATCTTCACTTTGAGTGTTCTGTGAGTTCTTACGATTGGAAAAAGTTAACATAACATGAAAAAGGCAATTCATTTGAGGGTGAAATTTGGATAGGGAAATTTTCTTTTGTAAATACATTATTTGAGCCTATTAGACACTGTCTGAATCGTCCTCAGGTTTTCCCGTTTAATCTCAAAGATAAAGTGAGGAAATTAAAAAAAAAAGAAAAAGAAAAACAAATCCTCAAACAAGTTTGATAACGATTCATTAGTGATGTGAAGGAGCTGCTACTTTTCTGGGTGATTTTATTTTCTATGCCCATGATGTATGAGAAAAAAAGATGCCAGCGCAGAAAAAAATAAAAGCAAAAGAAAATGGATTTTGATTAGTAAGGAAATGGTACTGATTGTGAATTTCCAGTTCCTCTCATTCTCTGGCTTCCTTTTCAGATGCCTTTTCTTTCATGTTGTATGCTCCGATGCTGTTAATGTACCCTAATTTGTTGGTTCGGCTTTCAACTCAAGCATTCACCACCTATATACCTGGGCTTCTTTCTCTCTTTTATTATCCTACAATCTTTTGATGCTGCTGGTTATTTAGATGTGCTTTTTATCAAGTCCCTTAGATTCCCTGAACAGATGTCTTTCTTTCAGCTCATCAAGATACCTAATAGCATATTCAGCCCCATTCATTTTTCCACACCACTCACCTGGCACCCTACTATGTGCCACCAGGCAGCTGGTCAGCAGAAGCGCTATGCTAGGTTCTTTCCCATGATTCTTGTTGCTTCCTCACTGCTCTGCATCTTGTCACAAGTTTCACATTTTGGATAAACAGCATCTCAAACTATTTTTTAATAAACTACTTTGATGTAAAGGCTGAGTTTAGCAGGGTGAAATGTGCTATCTGACCAAACCAGGACCCTGTCGCAGATTCCATATCTGGATTCAGCGCTCAGACAGTCGGCATTTAATCAGTTAATAAACAGACCTTTTCATTGAGAGCATGCATTAGCATCTAACAGCGGCTGGCAGATGAGCCTTGATTGATTAAAATATACATTTAAATACATTCCTTTAATTTATATCAGTTGCAATGTGAGACAGTTATCTTTATAACTGAGAACATTAGCGTAAATTATTTAGTATCTTCATTCTAATTTACACCATATTATAATATCTATCTTGATCTCAGTACTAAATAAATCATCTGTCCCAAATTATGAACACACTGTGAGTCCTGATGTTTTTATATTGCTTTGCTATCTTTGCCTCACAATTTTTCTGAAGAGAAGTAGAAGTCCAATGAACAGACAGTATGTTCCTTAAGAGGAGAAAAGAAACTAAAAAAATGCCAGGGTCATTTTTCTAACAAACTGAATCTGATCTATGATCACTAAAATAAATTGGCATGAATTGAAAATAATAATCTGGGCTGCTTCAAGATAGAAGGGGTTTTAGATTATTATCATTGCTTTTATTTTTTACTAATTACTGTAGAAAATATTCTATCAACAAACTCTTGTAAGAACAGATTATATAATTGGTTTTGCACTGGGATCCTGGACAAGATGATAGAAAAAGAAATTAATTTGTGCTATAGTTGGGGTAGAAAGATGAGATAGATAAGAGATTAATTAGTTAAGGAAAAAATGAAATATACAGTCTTATTTGCACAAATATATGTAAAAGAAATACTTTGTCAAGATACTTTTATTGATAATAACATACATGTTAACTATGGAGAACAAAGATATAGAAAAACATGAAAAAATTTATAATGTCACCATTCAAAGCTAAGCATTATTGATATTTTTGTGTTTGGTACTCTAGATTTATCTGGCTAGTTTTCCCAAATTAGTGGTATGTGAAGTTTATGATTGTACTCACTTTTGTCTCCATTTAATGTAATGTCATGAATGTATTCCCATGTTTCAAAGTATCACTTGAAAAGGTTTTAGTTGCCTGAATATTATTGCATCATGTGGGTGGGGTGTAAGGAGGTCTCAGAATTGAATATTCTGGGGCTGGGGAGATGGCTCAGTGGAATAAGCACTTCCCTGGCAAATGCAAGGGCCTGAGTTCAATCCCCAGTTCCAAAAAAAAAAAAAAGAATTGAATATTGTTTTCACTCTTTATCAGTACTTAAATGTTTTAATATTATAAGTAAATCCTGGACACATGTATAGTTATAAAAATATGCTCTGAAAGACATTACTAGTAATGGCAGTATCCAGTTTTTCTCTACTATGTGGGCAATCAGATAATGGCACTTCCAAATTCTTTTGTGGGCAGGATTGTGTAACTCACCTCTTTTATTATAGAAGCTGAGTAGACCCTGTATTCTAAGTGATATGGTCCCATGAAGGGGCCTTTCTTTTTGGGTCTCTGAATAGCTATTGGAGCAGAGCCCATTACAACTCGTATAAGTCTCATAGTGAAACCAAGAGACATACATTTAAAGTGAAAGCATTATTGTGTCAAATCACTAACACACTGGAGTTATTTCAGCAACATAGCTTAGCCTAGACTAGCAAATGCATGCATTAATAACTTAATTAGCATTGTATATAATGTAATACACTGAAACTGTATTTCCCTTTGATGTTTGACAATAATTTCTAGCATTTCAGTGTCCTGTATGACATAGTCTTGCCTTGAGAGACTTCATTATATTTATTATAATAATAAATAGCATTTATTTAATACTTTCTAGGTGGTAGATATTTCCTAAGCACAATGTATGCATTACATAAAATTCATAAATTATAGCAAGAAGTAATAAAGCAAAGCACTGTTTCAGAGGCCATATAGACCACAATTTTAGAAAATATGGAAGTTCTAAGGTATTTTCCAGGTAAGTAAAAAAAAAATGCTCAGCTGCCAACAAGACAAAGAGAATATGCCAACTGCCCATTAGAACTGCACAGTAAATGCTACAGGAACATGGAAGACAGGAACCAGATAATTTCTAGCAGGTAACACACTATGGGAAAAATTATTTCTTAAAGGGTACATATAATTTCATTAGGTGATGTAAGAAGGAAGTCAGGTAAAAGTATGGGGTTACTAATGCTAGCTAGTATCAGTGAGAACAAGAGATTGTTAGATTGAGTACTTCAGATTAACTAGATTATACATTTTTGTCTTGGTTTTCAGGGGAAGTTAATGGTAGAAAATAATCATATCAGCCCCAAAGTGAACACTGTTAAATACTTTAAGAAATCTAATTTTATGGTTTAGTCAGTAGGCAGTTGTGGGAAAAGTTTGAGTAAATGAGTTCCAAAGTGAGAGCTGCCCTTTAGTTGTGTAAGGAAACCATGACCTGTGGATTTACTTGCAAAAGAAGAGGGTTTAGGTGGCTTCCTATCCCTCACTGCACAAGGAAATCTCCTGTAAAGGGTTAGAAGTGCTGATGCTCTGAGTCCTGAGTGATTGTCTTGGGCTAGCCTGGGCCTTGGGGATTTGAAAACTTTCTAGATAACACGTGAATCCAGAGCTGGAGGTTAGCTATTTATGAAGTGAAACATTTTACTATGGTAAATGGAAAACCTAACCATAGGGACTGATGCTAGGAATGCAAAGGAACATGGTGAAAACAGCGATGAAAGAGCGAATGGAAGTCAGGATGCTTTCAAGAATATGAGCCCAACTGTGTAAGAGGAGGCAGTAACTGTGACAAGTGTGGAGTGGTGAGAAGCAAGAACTTCCTTGGGGAGGAAGACAAGTTGCACTCTGGCAAACTTGCCAGACAGGCAAACGGAGACACATATAAGGAGAAGGAACAATGCTTTGCCATGACTTTGGCACCTTGAAATAAGCTACAGCATGCAAGATTTCCTACAGGAATAAAGAGCTCTCAGGAATGAAGCATTTTATTAAACCCTTTTGTTTTATATCCAAGATCGATTTATATCTTTTGCAGTGATTTTTGTGCTGCAAAGAATTGTACAGTGGGGGAAACATTTTTAACTGAATGAACAGTAAGCATTTCTTTGGCAAAGTGAAATGAAGAAGAAATAGGAACGAGAACTTGGCCCACAGCAAGCATCAGGCAGGTTTATTACTAAGAGGGACACGTTTGAAGACTGGAACCCGAATAGAGATTCTCTCAAAGCTATTTAGGCCACACCAGCTTTGGAAAACTTTGTTGCATTCTCAAAATGGTGCAGATAAGGATTGGCAGGCAACTAATGTGGAATCTGATTGGCTTCCTGTTTTGTAGAATTTCTTTGGAATTCACTGAAGGAATGACTACCCTCCATCCTGGTCAGAGACTCTCCAGACTGTCCTCTGCACCACAGCTGCACTTGGGGGCTCAACACTATGAGCCCTGCTACTGACAGCAGCCACCCCTCCCTCCCTGTGCTTTCCCAAGCCTTGCTCTCAGGCAACCATTACCTACCGCTTGCGCTCTCTCAAGCCTCATCTTTGACAGGGAGTCATTGGGCCCCCTCACTGAACTTCCCTACCCTGTGACCCCCCAAAAATACCACAGCCTTTAGGGGAGTAGCTGCTATTGTCCTAAGAGCCAGAGGAGTCCCTGTCAGGTTTGTCCTGCAATGAACCTGTACTATAAAGATTGTACCTTTGTTTCTTCTTTTTCTTTTTCCTAACATTCAGCTTTATTCATGTTCTTACTCATGGCTGCCTTCATACTGTAACAGTGGACTAAATGGTGATAACAGAACTTCTATAACATTCAAGCCTAGTCGATTTAACGTGTTATCCTTACAGCAGTTTCCTGACCCTTACTATAGGTATTATAAAATTGATTGTATGAAAGATTTAGAAAAGTGAAAAGTACAAAATTAGCCAAAAAAAAAAAAGCATGTTATCACTGTATGTAGCATAAAAACAATGAATCCATGTAATAAACTTGTAGGTCCACTCTATATTTTACAGCCTGAAGAAAAACATGGAAAGAAAGTTGGCCCACAAGTAATGTTCTAGGAGAGCAGTAGGAGCCATTAGTGTCACATGCTATTGTTCAAACCAATTCAAGGGTAAATGGTTCCAAATCACATGGAACTCTCGCCTGAAGTCTGAAAGTATCAATTGCTAGTGAATGAGAGTCTTAAGCGGGTTTCAATAATGGTGGGTTCTTCACTAATGTAACTAACCGATTCACATAGGAAATGTGGGCTTTGTAATGTAATCTAAGTGGTGTTTCATTTTCTCATGTGGCTCTGATTTCTCAGAGGAAAGTGTTCCATACTAATTTTTCTTCTTTTTGATTAAAATTTACATTTATTCAATCTTTCAAATCTTTCTTTAAATATCCATACAAGCACTCTAAAGAAAACATCTCATCAACTATGGTTGAGGATATTTTAAGTGCTATTACCAGGACAACTTTCATCTACATGTAGTAAGTTTAGCTAGACCAACTGCATCTTAACATTGGGTCTTAGAAAACTCCTTTAACTAACTGAAAGGTAGGTTGAATTTATACCATCAAGTATTTCATTATCTACTAAAGACTTACCATTTATAAGTTAGTAGACGTATTCTAGTACAGGATGTTATTTTTAATAACCTGATGTTTGCAGATGCGATCATACTGTCTACTTGGATTAACTAGAAGAAATTTGGGGTAAGAAAATTTTTATTCAGACCCCATGTGAATTATGGAACATTCAAAACTGAGGATATCTAAGTTCACAGTTTTTCTTGGTGAAGTCTCAGCATAAGTGTGAGCAGAGACTATTTTCAAATTCAATATTCAAAATTTAGTATAACTAAAATTAAATGTCTTTATAAAGATAGAGAGCTCCATGGACTCCACTACACTAACACTGCTTCTACATTTACAAAATAATAGTTTTCTTTGTACTTGATTTACTTTGTATCAGTTAATGCTCAACCAAAAGACAAAATCCACACAATAATTTGAACAAAGACAAAGTAATGGAGCTCACTACTCTAACATAAAGTTAGAACATCAAAGAGTCAGAAAGAGTTAAAACAACAAAAAACACAGGAATAACAATATCAGGCACAGCCACTGTACTAGGATAGGGAAGAAGCAAACAAGGAATACATCTGCCCAAACAAGGCTGAAATGCTCTTTGATTTAACTATGAAGTATTCCTTGAAGAATGCTATTTGTAATAAGAATATTAACCAATTAAGAGTTAATCCACTGATGAGTTCCTAGATGACTGGTTATTTAACCTAGTAAGAGCAGGTGGATCACTGGGGTGTGGCTTTAAGGAAATTGATGTTCTCAAGCTCTTCATTTTCTCTTTGCTTCCTGGATGCCATGAGTTGAGCCATTTTGCTTTTCCAGCCCTTCTGCTAGGGTGCTTCTGTCTTGGGACCACTCAACCATGGATTGAATCACGATACAAAATAAACCTTTTCCTATTTTTAAGCTGTGTGCATTGGATATTTTTTCCCATGCAACAAAGGTCTAAATAATATTGACATCAACCTCAGTGAAATATAGCCTGTGGCTATATTTTGCTGGGTAAACAAGAAGTAATGGAGCTGCCACACGAGCATGACTTGCTAGAAGTGTGTTCCTTGAAATGACACAAAAAGACAAGGTAGATGGACTCAGCTTCAGAAGTCATTCTGCAAGAACCCAAGAGCATGGTGGGAGGCTATTCAGAGATCTGTTCCTTCTTGGCATTACTGCACTCTGGAGCCATCTGCGGAGTTTTCAGGAAAATTCTTGGCTCCTGTGGGTCACAGTAAGCATCAGGCACTAGACTGAAACACCTGCCTCTGTAGGAGTTGTGACTGAAGAAATGGTACCTTGCATAGGAATTTGGCAAAGAGGGCACACCAGAAGACAGAAGAGAAACCCCTTTTTCTTATAATGGCCCCTGAGTACCCCAAATATACCACTTAACATTGTGCCAATTGACATGAGACATATTTATAAAGCTAATTTCCATTACATGACAATAGACAAAGGATGCTACACAATGAGAAAAGAAATAATATATCATCCATCAGCACAAGTAGCTTTCTGGCTAGGTCTTCAATGTGCTATAGACCTTCATCACTACCCAAAGTTAGAAGTTAATAATTGTCTATTTCTCCATATAACACCACACATATTCTGATCTCTTGGTGACAAACATCAACTAAATGTTCTCCTTGTACCTGGTACATTTTCAGAAGATTAAAAGGTATAATTGATTAAAAGATATAATTTGTTCTCTGTAAGATCGTACAGCAGTTGGAAGGGATAAATGCCCTAGCCTTCAGATCCAGTGGACTGCCTGCTATATCAGCAGGATATGTGCATAATGCCTATAAACAGCAGAGGAAAAGTACATCTCCATTGAACAAGAGAAGGCTAAGAAATGGGGAGGATGAGGTGACATTTTATTTGCACTTTGGATGTTGCCTATGACTTTTCCAGGAAGATGGCAGTGAAAAGCTCCTCTCTCTGAGGATGCAGAATATCCAGAGCTCAGGATCCTAAACATTGGTCCCTGCTGAAGGGCCAGTGATCCCCAAAGCTAGAGCCTGCCCTGGTTGCCAGGTCCAGATGCAAAATCCCTCTGGAAAAACTAATACTTGACTTTGAAGGTTATTCTTTCTCCATCTCTTGAAATACATTTTAGAGAAATATACTATTTGCATTTGTCATTTTGAGGCACTGAAAATGATAAAATGAAAGGCTTGGATTTGTATTTGCTAGAAGAATCACACCAAATGCAAAAGAACAAACGCTATTTAAAAAGGACTTTTCACTCTGTCTCTCTCTCCCTCTTTTTTAAATTCAAATGTTATTCTGGAGTACAACCAACATAATATATTGGATGTTCAGAACATCTGAGCCACATCTCTGATGAGCTTGCTTTTCACCCAAAGCAAAGAGAAAAAATTACTGATGAATTAAATAAATGACTCATTGAAAATGACCGAGCATGTAATGTTTTGGTAAATGTGGCATGGAAACTGTAAGCCATATTTTAATTTTGAACCACAGTAGAGGGCAATTAATTCCCTGATTTTCAACTAATAAAGCTTTAATATTATATTATGAAGGTCTGAGACGCTGTCTGGAACAGAAAAGGAAAATCTCCAAAGACTGACTTCTATTATCAAGAAGGATTCTCTAATATTCTTTCCATGACTGTAGGAAAATGTATACTCTGAACATAGAAAGAGTGGGAAGTAGACTCTTGCAACCAGACCCTTTTTAAGAACTTGCAAGTCATGTCCTAAAGGAATTCCTTTTTAACTCAGGCAAGTGTTGGCTGTTTTACTTTGGCATGGTTCTGGGGCAGCCTCCAACTGACTGCAAGGCTTGGTTGAGGTTCAAAGCTGGTTTACTCAGGGGTAGAGAAAGCAGTCATTTATACACAGTTTGAAAAATAACACTTTTCTAAGAAGCAACCCCTCCGAATGATTTAATATCCTGCTCTATTTCCTAGAAGTTTACCATTTTGCATCTTTCTTTGCGGCTTTTATATGTACTGATTAAATAATTGGGTTAAATTCCTGCATCTCCCAAAATTCCCTAAAAAACAAATGAACAGAAAAAAAGAGACTTGCCAAACACTTCTGGGATAGACAAGAATATTTATTGGGCATGTACTAATTCAACCCACATGTACATTGTTTAAAACAATATATTAATTCCATCCTTAATGTGAAATGAGTTGTTTTGCTCACCCTACTTTCCACATGAAAACATTGAAGCACAGAGAGATTATTTTTCCAAAGTTGTACAGCTAATACATATCCAAGTTAATACTGAAGGCAGCCATCGTTCACTACTCTGAGGTCTTGTCGTCTTCTCATCATTTGCTACTAGGGCTTTAATTAGGGTTATATTGTAAAGAAGTCCTTGCACTGCTGTTTCAAGCCAATCATTGTCCTAAGCATTTTATATACATTATTTCATCTTCTGTTCAAAATTAGTACTTTCTAAGATAGGAAATAGCTCCAGTGTTTTATAAAAGCAGCATAGAAAGATGAAAAAAAGTATTCTCAAGAAGATTCAGTTATTATGGACTGAAGCTTAACTTGAGAGATAGGTTTGTCTCATTCTTGAACCTATGACACAAGTGGATTTCTTAAGTCTTCCAACCAACTCAAATCACCCCAAAGCATCACATATGTCTTTGCCATATGCATTATTTCTGAAAATTTTAGAGTACATTTTAGATATAGAAGTGGTAAAATGGTTGGGGGAGGTCTGCTGAAGAATTTTCTTAAAGTATTTGTATAGCAAGCCCACTGTGTTTGAAGGAGCTGGTGGCATTTTCAGGAGAGGGGTTAGAAAGGACCTCCAAAGCAAGCTCACTTAGTGCTGCTGTATTTTTAAAACGCCCTTCCCCATCTCTCCCCTCATCCTTTCTTTGAGCTGAGAGCAGTGTCACATTTTACCCACAGAGTCATTTGGACCTCTGCTTAAAGATACGTACTGTCTCTATGAATCCATAATCTTTATCAGCAAGCACAACAACTTGATAGCTACTGTGCATGTGAAAAAGAAGAGAAAAGGAAAGCAAATGTAAACCAATTACTATGCAGGAAATATAGTGCCCTACTGTATTGATCCAATCTCCTGGATTTTAAATCACCTGCTTTTTATAATATTGTTGAAATCAAGATGCTCCACACAGTCAAATGTGTCTGGCCATTTGCTGGTGACCAAGCTGATGTCACGACACCCATCAGTACTGCTTTGTGGCTCTTGGTAGAATGACAGGACATCTCCTCTCAATATAGCAATACATCTGAGGAACATCTGTCAGAGTCAGAGTTCTATTTGATGTTTGGAACCTTAGTATTGGCACCACAGTCACAAAAGTTGCCCCTTCCGTGAGACCAGGCTGAGAAAAGTAGCACATGACTATTGGAACATTCTTCCTACAAATGCTATGCCTCCATTGCTCATGCAGGCCCAGAATATGATGCCATAGGTAAAGACATCAAGAATTGTGCATCAAAAATGACTTTGCAAGTTCAGATGTGAAGAAGCTTAGCAATAATTGTCCCATTTATTTTTCTTGGGTTATCTATATAACACAAAAATCACATATTATTTCAAGAAGAAAGCCTATGCCTAAATAAATCTAAAAATCTTTCTGAGTAAATAATATATTAAAAGTCTTTGTGGTTTAGGGACAGCATTTTTTTCATTCTAAGTTCAATATAAAAAAGAACCATGCTGCTAACAATTAATGACATCTTACATTTAGGGACTTTCTTATTTCATGCTGCTATAACAAACTACCTTAGATTGGGTAGCTTATTTTTTATTTTTATTTTTTTGGCAGAACCAGGGATTGGGCTCAGACCCTTGCACTTGTCAGGGAAGTGCTTATTCTACTGAGCCACCTCTCTAGCCCCAAGGACTGTGTAGTTTAAATGAGATTTATTGCTCATTTATTGCTTCTCAGGAGCTGAGAGGACTAAGGTCAAATTACCAGAAGATCTTTTGTGTGGTGACAAGCCTTCTTGTTTGTAGATGGACATTTTCTTGTGGTGGCCTCCCATGTCACAGAGCAGAGTGACAAGTCTTATGGCTCTCCTTATAAGGATATTAATCCCATTGTAAGGGTTAAGCCCTTTAGATGCAACTGCTTTCCACAGTTTCCACATCCTAATTCTGTTGCATGGAAAGTTAGGATGTCAGCATATGAATGAGTGGTCACTCAAAACCCTCAAATTATGGAGAATACATCTCTTTTAATTCACATGGCAACCCTACGAGGGGAGCTATCATTGTCTCAGAAGCAGCAGAGACTGCCTATATAGAAAAATATGGAGGGATTTAAGATTGGCCATAGACCAGATCGTGTCCAATTCCACATTCTTGCCTTGCTGTTACACCACTTGGTCTCTATAGGGATGGGGCTGCGATCTTATTGCTTTTATACTCATTTAACTTGCTGGGGCTTCAATTGTTATTTTTGCAAGATGAAGATGAAACTCCCTACCACACTGAGGAATTGTCAGGGTAAAATCTGGCTATGCTTCATAGCTTGTCTAACTTGTAATGACAGGAGACCAGCCCTATCCTTTTCTTTTTTTCAAACAGATAAACTTTCAAGTTATTTTTATTTTAGTTTCTATAAAAAGTTGAATGGAAGATAGGAATATTATGGATCCAGATTTCATCTTTTTGACCAAAAGATATTTTAAACTTATCTATGACTTTACAGAATTTGCTATGGACAAATAATCAGAAATTATTTTGTTTTACAATGTAACATTCCTTAGCCTATCCTGACTTATCACCCATCAAACAAGACTGTGAAATGATTGCTTTTTCTGGGAGTCTCATCAGACACATTTTCCTGTACGTGTCCAAGCACACCTAAATGCCCAGCATTTTGAGGACAGGGACCTGTTGATGGAATCAATTTGTGTTTTTATAGCATACTTTACTTATCATTTGTGCCAAATGTATATTGTCTAAATGAATAAAAATAGCCTTTGAAAAGTCATGACACATCACATCAATGCTATTGAAGTTATTCCCCGTGTACCTGTTGGGACAGAGGACAGGTTGGGAACAGCATATGTTGTTGATAATTTGGCTGCAAAAATCATGAGATTTTTTAAATAAATCTGTATTTGACTACATTCTCCCCATCATGATATTTATGACTTTTTAAGCAGCAGGAGAAGATGGCTCATGAGAGAAGAAATAAAGGAGCAGGAGATGAAACAAAGAGTAGGAAACACTGATTTTTTAAGAATGCACTGCAGAAAGAATCCCATGTGCAATATGATACATGCCCTTTTGCTGTGTATTAAGTCATCTGAGACCTTGTAGATGGAACTTTTGTCCTTAGGAAGCAATTTTCAGTCAGGTTCCAAAATAATGTCAAATAATTATCTTTTTAAATATATGTTTATGTATTGTAATTAAGTTTAGAATTGGTGTTTCTAATCCCCAGTGCCTAAGAAATTCCCTGGTTGTAAGTTAGTTATTTAAGGAAGGGCATTCATTCTGGGCCTGTAAATTTTATTTAAAATTGAGTTGTCTTCCCGCTGTTTGTTTAACAGCCCCTGCATTCTTTGCAGGAAAGTAATGTATCTCCCTAAATACACCTAACTCTCTACCAGTGAGTGAGTTGGACACAAGAGCCTCAATATGTAGTGCCATAAAGACATTTGTATACACACATGCAAGTCCATGGTGCACAATTTTTCTTATAACCAAGATGTGTGGAGTTTTCCTCCTGGAGCTTCTGAGCCCAGTGCAATACCCATTTCATGGCAAGCACAAGCTGATGCTCATGTGGAGGATTACTGAATGAAGAGACTCTGCCCCTGTTCCCATTGGTGGAGAACTTCAAAATAAAGTAATAAATATGGAGACGGGGAGCACGTGTTTGTTTCACAACTCTGATTTATTGCAGGAATACACTATATGTGGAACAAGAAGGGGTTAAGTCATGAAATATTTTGAGGAAGCTACTTAATCCTGGGGTCCCAAATTGTTTCCTCATCTCCCTGGTTTAGCTTTCAAATTGTCTATCATGAATGTCAAACCTTTGTGTAAGTATTCTTTCCCAAGTAAAAGGGATACAAATTAAAGTTTTCATTCTGTAATCCTGAATTATGCTGAATCATATCTCATTTATCCAGCCTTGAGCCCTCTGGTTCACACATTAGATACATTTTTATGAAAAAATATAACATTAAAATGGAGTGGAATAGGGCTGGGCTAAAGAGGATGGGTCCAGTTGGAGAAATCTCCCACTCTGGGATGTATGATCAGTGCCCAAAAATACCTGGACTCCAACAATGGTGGGAAAGTGGGCCACCAAACTGTTCTGTATCATGAAACTCATAGCTGTTTGCAAGGCTTCACATTCCTTTAAAATCTCAATGTCCCCTTTGGAAGGCTGAGCATTGCATATTAATTTGAGAGTTCTACAAGGCAGTGTAAGACAAGGCAAATTCATATCACACTGCAGTGGGAGGGTCAGCTATGACAGCAGATAATGGCCATATGCAATCCAACCTACCTTCCTGGATCGTGGAACTTGCAAAACCAATTACAGCAGGCTGTGCCACATTACAGAATTCAAAAGCTATAACCAATTGTTATAAAAAGAAAATTGAGCCACATGCTACAGTGGTTTTTTTTTCCTTTCCATTAAATCATAACAGAGTATCTTTTGCCTAATGTCCCCTGTGAGACGAGTTGGATGATTTGTGCAGAAATTCTCACTTGACAAGCAGCTGTGAAGGCGAGTTTGCTGGGCTGACAGGCAGAGCAGAGCACCATCCACCCAATAACTCAGGAACAAAAAGCAAATCAATAGACATGATATTGCAAAACACTGCAGCAGGATAAACACAGCTCTCACATCTATTTGATTTTCCTCCCTCATCTGTCAACACAATGGAGAAGTTGCGCTTGCTAATTGTCTTCCATTGGCAGACTCCACCGACTTTGACTGGAGCTGCGACACTTGGATGTCACAGTCTTTGCTGCTCGCGGTCCCCAGGCTGGCAGCCTTGGAAGCAGCCTCCATTTTGGGCTGTGCCGCTCGGCTTCTCTGTCTGGATGAGGCACACTCTCCATTATACAGTTCTTCTCATCATTAGCGTCGACTGAAGAATCTGTGCCATGTTCTCTGTATCCAAAATATTTGAGAGAGGCAAAGAATCCCAGGAAGTCAATGAAAATGCGCTTCCATTGCCAGCTAGCATTTGCAATTGCCAGACTTCCTTGCATTCAAATTAGATTACCCAGCAGAGAAAGGACAGAAAGGGGCCGGCTTCAAACTCAGCTTTCTTTTGTGATTAGATGTCTATGTTTAAAAAGAGTCTGCCTTGTTCCCTTCCCAAGGGTCAGGAACCCATCAGCCTTTGCTGATGCCCTGCAAGATCGCAACATCATGAACAAAGTTGAACGTTCCCAAAAACAGAGAGTCCTTCTCCATGCCCCAGCACAGGGCTCTGTTGCCAGTTAGGAGCTGACAGATACTTGCCATTTTGACCAAAAGGTGCTAGAAATATTACACAGAATAGAGGAATACTGGGACCTCCGTTTTCTAGGGGGGAAGGCAAGACTGTCGAAGCCCATTCTTGCTACCACCCTCACGAGCACCCACACGCTGTACACACTTGTCTAGTCTGTGGTCACAGTTGTCCAAGCTGTCTTTATAAGGGTCCAGGAAGCTGAAACTCCAAGAACTTAACAAAAAATTCAGGTGTCACAATCCCAAGAGGTGATCTAGCATCTTTAGAAGCAAAATGGCTGAACTCCCATCTTCTACCCTCCATAAACCTTCTCATTAACTTCTGGGGGCAGACGAGGGCCCTTGGGCTCATGCATGTGCCCATTCAGTACAAAAGGACTCAATTAGCTCCATTGTATGAATTGGTGTCATGAAAAAACCTGAGCCCCCAGGCTACTCCACGCCTTTGCCTCACAGCCTCGATCTTGCTCTTACCTTTTCCTACCTGTGGAAGCTCCCATGCTGCCTCTCTATGATGGACACTTTCACATATACAAGCAGATACATAATTAACCTCCATATACTCAAACTCAGCTTCAACTTCTATCAGTTCTTGGCCAACTCATTGCACACATGTTCTCTCTATTAGAGTGATGTCATTCTGAAGCACTTTACATGTATCATTTGTGTTTCAGTCCATATTTAAGAGGAAATTAAGCCCCTGGCTAAGTGCTAGGCACTTAGACAATGGAAGCTGAAGCAGCCCGCATAACAGGTAGACGCTCTCTGAGCTGCACTGTATGGAAAGATGAATGTGTTAATCCTTACAGGGGGTGCCCTGCCACACAGAGGAAAGCAAGTTAACCCTTCTGTTTTTCCCTGTTTGGCACCTACCTTTGAGGAAAATGAGGGGGAATATTACAATGGATCTTTCAAAGATCCTTCAGTGATTAAGAGGGTTGTTTATTTTTTTAAAGATGAAAATGAAAAAAAAAAAACCCAAATCCACCAGCTACCCTTTCAGGGTTTGACCAGAGAGGCTGGCCCCAAAAGTGGGGACCGCAGCCCTGCTTCCTTTCCGCATCCTGCAGAGGACTCATGTTTTCACACTTCTGATCGAGGCACTGAATTTTCCTGCCAGAAAACACAGCTTTGGGTTATAAAATCACAGCCACTGAAACAACCGCTGCCCATTCCCATCTCCATTTCTCAGCTGCAAAAATCATTGTCCTTTTAGACAGTGTTTGTACACGTTCACTGGTAAGTAGCCGCCCTCTGCTTTCACTTTTGATGGCAAAATAATAGAGAGGAGGAAAAACAGCTTTTCTGAATGTTTGAAGTTTGTCGTTGCCAGTGTGGTCCCTCGTTCTAATTGTTCTCGTTGAACTCTCCTTAAATTTTAATACATGTCAAATTACTAATCTATAAAATCACTGAGTAAAGAACAATTCCAGTACCTCAAATTAAAATAACCATTCTACAGAAGAATCAGGAAAACCCAATGGTGGTTTTTATCTTTGGATTTTTAATAATGTCATATTTGAAATAGAAAGAATTTTCTTCAGACAAGGAAAGGCTAAAAAAATTAAAAATATTTTTAGTTTTAAAAATCACTGACTAAAGTTGGGTGTCCACAGGATAGGTGGGTAGAACAACTTGTCACAGAATGGAAGCAACATAATTTTGTGACATTCCGCTTTAGTACCCAGCATACTGCTTTGACTTTGAACTTGACACATAAATTCCCTGGGTCTACAACTGCCAGATAAATGTCAGATATCCATTTTGATTTGAACTTCAGGTAAGGAGTAAGTTCCTTCTAGGGATAAAAATGTCACAAATATTGCATAGAATAAGCCTATTTGAAAAAAAAAAAAAAAAAAAAAAAAAAAAAAAAAAAAAAAAAAAAAAAAAAAAAAAAAAGCTCATCAGTCTTTACCTGAACTCCAAGTTGAATTGAAAGGTCTATATTTTTATTTACTAAATCTTACAAACATATCTGGCTCTAATTATCTTCAGAGACCCAGAAGAAGGTCACATTCTTAACTGCTCCTTTTGTTTTTTTTTCTTTGTCAATGTATAAATATATTTGTAATCTGAATTTAGCGGATCTGTAGGTTCTTAATTTTTAAATTGTCAAAAGATCATTTCTATTTTCCTATTAATATTACAAAAATGTCTTTAATAGGCCTTTTCAGGTACTTGGTGCAGCAGAGAAAAAGGCAGAAGAAAAAAAAGGGAAGGCCCTTTATTTTCTTTGAGGACATGGAGAGAATGTGGGGAAGATGAAGGATTCTCTGGATTGGAACAAAGGGAGGCTGAGGCTTTTATGGCCTGTTGCCAGGATGGAGTTAGAAGGAGATATTTAGATATACCTGAGGGAGTTGAATGGGGGGTCTTCCCTGAGGTGGGGGGAAGGGTGAAAGTAAATTATGTCCTGGGCTAAATTGGAGAAGAAGGGGGAGGTGGTCTTGGGAAGATGGGCTTTCGTTTTAAGGGTATTCGCCATATCAGATGACCACCATAATGATTTTAGTAATTAATGCTAGGGCCAGACCCTATCAGTCTTCAATTATGTTCTCTATGAATACATAATAATTTGTACATAAAAAAATTTCAGGACAATGGAATTTATATATTTCAAAACAAATGTTCCAAAATTATTGCAAACCTATAGAACTGAAAAGAAAATAAATAATTAAACCCTAACTTGTTTTCCTTTTACAACTATTGTCTGTTAAGTAAATGGAGCCTTAAAAGATTGTTATCAATCTTCCTGCATTCCCCTGAAAAGAAAGGAAATCCAAGTTCAACAATTATCAGGGCAGGCTGGCAGCACAGAGTCTTCCATGGCAAGTACAAGGTCCTCAGTTTTATTCCTGGACAATGAAAAAAAAAATCAGTAAACATCATAGTTAATAAAGGAATATAGATTTATTGTTAGAATCTAGAAGAAAATATTTGATAAATATAATTCTTTATTTGCTAATTAGAACATTATGCTATCTTTCCCTGTTTACTAAGCCAGCTATCCCTTATAAAAGCCAGTAAATTTTTTAAACTACAAAATCTGTGTTACTCATTTAATAATTTTGAATTTTACAGGTCTTATGTATCATCAAAACACTCTATAGTCATTATCCTGGCATAAGTATAAGCCTTACATACATAAAGTGCCCCCAAAATTCAAAAACAAATCGAAAAATATTTTTAATCCCTGATCTCTATGTTTTTCCCTATTATGGATATTCCTTATGATTCTCTCTTAATTAAAATTTATACCTTTATGGCACATGCCTGTAATCCCAGCACTAGGGAGGCTGAGGCAGGAGGATTGTTGTGAGTTCGAGACCAGCCTGAGCTACAAAGTGAGCTTAAGGCCAGCCTGAACTGCACAGTGAGACCCTGTCTCAAAAAAGACAAAAAAAAAAAAAATGTATACCTTTAGTATTTAAGCATCTAGTGAATTTTAGAACTGTTTTTTTCTTTGAAATCACTATTTCTCACATAGCTAATGGAAACCATATGTGACTTCTCTAATTCTAATCAAAAATAAAATATGCTTTTATTTGTTTAGTCTTATGAAAAAGAATGTTATTGAAATATCCTTGATCTTGTGTTCTAAAGATTCAGAGTGGAAATCCCAGCCTCATCAGGACAGGTGGCAGCTAATGGCGTCTTCCCTGAATTCTTGGTTTTAATGATATTTTAAATTCTGTCGGTACCCCAGGCAGGGAAGGATAAAACACAAGCACAGTACTGGTGGTGTATGAGTTAATGGGAGGATAACTGATAAAATTAAACCTTTACAACCTGCTGAGCAAACCCAAACTTGCTAAGCTACTAGAACATTAATGAGTAAGAGATCTTAATTAAATTGTTTGTAATTAACTCTCCCAAGAGTAAAAAGTGTAAAAGTATTGCAAACTAAAATACCTGTGGCACTTACACACAGTAGAAAATGTAATTTCAATACAAATGAAATGCATAGATACATTTAAAATACGTTTATGCAAAAAGTATGCTTATGCATATATGTATATCAATGCTGTAAAAACCAGTGGCTTCTCTTCAAATTCTTCCACATTGTGTTTTCAGAATGTAAACATCAATTGTACTTATTTAATGTAAATTATACGTTCTGGCTCATCAGGGACACCTCTAAGCCCTACAGTGACCAAGGATTTCAATGAAAGTTATAAAATTTTGTATCTAAGTTTAATGAGATTTTGATCATTGTAGACTACCAGATACATTTACCCAAATGACCTGGTTAGAAAAAGATTAATGAACAGAGATATTCATCGATGATTCAGAGTGATCTCCGGCTTGTCCAGGGGATCAATGCAGCCCTTCAGGCAGCACTGTGCATTCCAGCTCTACAGGCAGCCTGGCATGACAGGGAGACAGGTGGACCGTAACCCACTGAGCCAACCAAGCTTATGATATCCCCCGACTCATGAACGGCTTATTCATGAGTTCAGGCATTTTGAGAGGTGCTGAGACGCAGAAATGCAAAAGACACGGTGGTTGGCTTTAGCACCTTGCAGTCTAGTGGAATTTTGCCATGGGGAGATGAACGTTTTGACCAATTGAGTTCAGCTTCTTTAAGCTTATTTTTTATTTCTGTGTTTTTACATATCACTGTTGATATTGCATGTCCTTGTTACATGCAAGTTTATAAGTTATGATAAATTCAAGTAAATAATATATTTATATAAATGTATTTTGTATGACATAAGAATCTAAGGTAAAACTTAATACCATGTAGCTGTGATTCAGTCTACCTAGTACATAAACATAGTTGTCTGTTGCTTACTGTTTGTTGACTGGACTTGGAGGGGTGGAGATACTTCATTAAGTGGCTTAAATTTGTCTGTAACGGTATTTCTGAATGAGATTGAATTAGTAGTTAGTAAAGCAGATTGTTTTCCTAAAAATAATTGAATCTCACCTAATTTGTTGAAGCTCTGAGTAAAATACAAGGCTAGGTAACAAGAGGTCTTTCTGTGTACCTGACTATTAAGATGAGCTATCTGTCTCCTCCTCTCTTTAGAGTTAAACTTGAATTTATGCTACTGGAGATCTTTCAACTCAGACTGGACTATCATTCCCCTTTGCACCCTGACTCAACCTCCATGATCATGTGACCCAGTTGTACATGTGCGTGTGCTTGCGTGTGTGCATGCGTGCATGTGTTTGTATGTATGTGTGTGCGTGTGTACTAAATGTTCTATTGGCTCTGTTTACAGAGAACTGCAACTAAAAACAATAGTACAGGTTTCCTCAGACTATTGCATAAGCTCTTTATCATTATTGCTATAATTATATTTTCCAGATGGTTGTCTGACACTTGATCTTATTAATTTTTCTGTTTTTACTCTGTAACTTAAATATTTTTATAGAGTTAGCTACATTTTTCAAGACTTCCCCTTAGCATCTGTGCAAATGAACAGTCTAGACTCTGCTTTTTAGTACATACATATAACACAGTGCAGGTCTGGTACATTTCTAATGACTTCTCTGATTTAATATATTGACAGAGCTCTTGCCAAAGATCTATTTTCTGACATTTTTTATAGATTTTATCAGCGTATAATTTATATACTGATAATAGATGTAAGTGTTTACCTTTAAGAAAAAGGAGCAATCAACGACATTCTAAGAAAAAAAAACACTGGAAAAATCCTGGTACCCACTTTCAAAATATACTACAAAGCCATAGAAACAAAAGAAGCATAGTACTGTCATAAAGACAGACATATAGACCAAAGGAACAGAGAGACACATAAGACATCCTCACAAATATAGTAATCGGAATCTTTTATTTTTCTTCTGCATTTAGGACAGGTTCTACAGGGTCTCAATATGTAGATCAGACTCATAGTGATCCTCCTGTTTTCAGCCTCCCAAGCACTGGCATTGCAGGCGTGCGCCACCCTGCCCAGTCTCAATCACCATCTCAGGGTGCCTATGGGGCAGGGCTGGCACAGCGTGCTAGGGATCAAACACAGGCCACTGCACTCTGCCTAAGAAGGTGCTTTATTTAGTCCACTGAGCTATCAGGCTGACCCAGTAATCTGATTCTTGACAAAAGTACCAAAAGCATCTTAGAAAAGAAGACAACTGGTTTAGTAAATGATGCTTGGACAACCAGATATGCATGTATAGAAGACTAATACATGATTTCTGTTTCTCACCATGTATTAAAATCAATTCAGAATGGATCAAAGGCATAGATGTAAGACTTCAGACTTTGAAAGTGCAAAAAATAAATACAGTGGAAACAGTTCAAGTTATGGGCAAAATCTTCCTGAGTAGGACCCCAATAACAAAGAAATGTTAGTAAGGATCAACAAAAGGGACTCCATAAAATTAAATACCTTTTGTATAATAAAGAAAATAATCTGCAGAGTGAAGACATAGCCTACAGAACAGGAGAAATCCTTTACCAGCTACTAATATCTATAATAAAAATGTACTTGAAGTGCTTAACACAAAAACAACAATCCACTAAACAAATGAACAAATGAATAGTTTTCGAAAGAAGCACAAATGAACAATCATTATATGAAAAACTGTTCAACATCTTTAGCCATTAGAGAAATGCAAATCTAATCTACATTAAGATTCCATTTCACTCAAGTTAAAATGCCTATCAGCAAGAATAGACATGCAAAAAATACATACATACATACATACATACATACATACATACATACATACATACATTCTGGAAGAAACACAAGGAAAAAGGACAGGCAAAAGCACAGGGGAAGAGCTGGGGAGGTAGCTCGACGGTGGAAGCCCCTGCCTGGCAGGCGCAGGGAGCAAGGCTCATTCCCTGGTACCGCATGCTGTGCTGGCCCTGGAGCCAGGCGTGGTGGCACATGCTTGTAGTCCCAGGCCTGGAAAGGCTGAGACAGTACTGCAAGTCTGAACTTGGTAGTGAGACTACGTATCAAATAAATAAATAAAACCTAAAACTAAAACAGAAAAAAAAACTGCAAAAAATGTAGTGCTCCTATGAACATTCTTACAGATGCTTCTTGTGAAGGTATGTGCCCAGTAATTGTGCAGATCTGAAATTACTGGCCTATAAAATATGTCTGCTTTTTAAATATTTATTTCAAATTATTTTGTTCACAGGTTTCATCAAGAATCATGCACTAGATTAACATCTAAATATGGGAAACTTGAACCACCCTTTCCCTCAAGAACCAGCAAAATGGTGTATAATTCATTTAAGTTGACCAGGATGCCAAGTCCTTAACTACTGTCCTATTGTGAATTCTTCCGTATGCTACATCCTTAAGGTAAAGAAATGTTATGTTCAACTAGAAAAGTGGACTCCCACACCTACACAGTTTCCATCTGGACCATATGTGAAATACGAAGACTAATTTTAGCCATTTTGTTTAAGGTTTAGAGAGAAAGCAGAAAGGGGTGAAACTCTTCTTTCTATAAGCCTCTACTCTGGTTCCTTCAATGGGTTTTTTTTTTTGTGTGTGTGTGTGTGTGTGTGTGTGTGTGTGTGTGTGTGTGTGTGTGGAAAGTGGAAAGAATTTAAAAATAGAATGGAATGCTACCATTGTGGGAGACATCCCTGCTCCCACTTTACCACACCAGCTGTGTTAGAAACCATTCTAAGACAGAGAACATTCAAAGAGGAAATAGCCCCTACATGCAGAAGAGAGAACCCTCACCACTCCACACCTCTCTCCTGCCTTTCCCCAAAGTTTGTGAGCTGCTTATAATTTTGACCATATTGGGGCTTCTCCAGAGGCAGAGGGCGGGTTGAGCTGCCCACATTTCACACAGACCACTAACTCCTAGTCACAGTATGTTAGCACTTACCCAGAACCCCTCAAACGTAGTATGTCTCAAACTGAGCCCTTTTCTTTCCTCAAACCAAATTCCCTTTCAGAATTTTCAGTTTCGATCAGCTGTAGCATCACAATCATGTAACTCAAATACTTAGAAACCACTTGGAATTCCTCTCTTTTGTCTTGTTGGTTAGCAAATACTTTTGATTCTTCTTCAGTACAGTCTATTCATCTGTAAACTGTCTTTCATGCCCGCATGTTATTGTGTCTTATTCTCTCCCAACCAGATTATTATCAAAGCCTCCGGACTATTTCCAACTCTGGCTACCACCTTATTCAGCTTAGTTGTCAGCTTGAGAAAAGTGGCTTCCTAACATCACTCATGTTTTTGTTTCAAAGATGACTTATATTTTATTTTCTAATAGCAGTAGTTTGCATATGATTTCTTTACAGTATTACACATGGTGAGAAAAAAAAAATTCAAAATCAGGCACCACTAATTAGTCATCAAGAACGTGTGGTACAATTATTCATTAAAACTTAAAAATGAAATATTTCCATAGCCATCAATGCTAGCAACTATAAACTTTCCATAAAGAACTATAGTTTTTATATTCTATAAAAACTATAACAAAGGCCACCATCAAAGCAACAAAAACGAGGATGAGAGAGTAGAGATTTGAACTGATAGAGAACAACTATAACTTGTATAATGAAAAAATCTCTCCAAACGAATAAAAAACCATGAAGGACAGAGCTAGAAACTGTGAGGTCCTGAGTTTGATTTTGGGTACAATACTGAATGATGACATATAGAAGAATCAGCACTAGGAAATTTTTGACTGTTTTAGGGTTCAAGTTCACTTCAGGAAACAGTTTCTGTAAAATATTGGAATAAAAGCCCAATTGTGGATTGTAATAAATTGAATGGAAAAGAAATACTTTGTGGGGGCCAAGGAGATAGCGCAGTGGTCTAAGAACATGCCTGGCAAGCACAAGGACCCAGGTTCAATCCCCAGTTCTTCATGCTGTGCTCACCCTGTGCCAGGCAAGCCACTGAAACTTGGCATTGTGGTGCATACCTGTAATCCCAGTACTGGGGAGGCTGAGGCAGGAGGATCACTACAAGTTGGAGCTGTGTAGCAAGACCCTGTACCAAATAAATAATTAAATAAAACTTTAAAGAAAAAAAGAAACGCTTTGTGTGAAGATGTCTGGGAACACATAGGGCTGTGTAGACAATGAGCTTCGAATTGCGCACAATAGTAAGCTTGCATTTCCTCCGCAGAACCCCACAGTGCAGTTTATCACAGTCTATCTTCACATACACATGAACTTAGCACCTGGGAATGTTTCTCCATGCTGAAAGGAGGAAATCCACTTTCTGCCTCACTTTGTTTCTGTGCTAACCCAAGTAACCCAGCCACCAACCTGGTGACTCCCAGGCAATCCCAACCCAGTGCAAAATCTTCCGCTTCCAACTTGACTCCTCACTCCTTCGGCATTGTGATCCACATTCTACATTATCACAGCATGTGCACATGTAAAATAAGAAAACAGCTGATGGAGCCTGTGCTGGGCAGAGTTAAGTTTCTGGACACTAGGGCCTCTGGCTATGTGGAGAAAAAAGTGCACACATGGACTCTGAAGTCAAAATGACTACAGCTGAGGCAACCAAAGACATGAGCTGCTGAAGGCCCCTACTCCAGAGTAATACAGCTATCAACCTAGAGATACCGAACTTCTCCTGATTGGTATAACTTACTGCCTGGGAAAGTCTTTGAACTGACTCTCAAGGTCCTGCTCAGTTCCTGCCTTGCCTCAGTATCTCCTTCCTTTGCCTGAAAACCAAAAATATACAGGCTGGCCAGAGTTGTTCTTTGTCTCAGCCTCCAGAGAAACTCTAATTCTGCTAGGTGGTTTTGATCTTCCTGAAGCCCTGAAATCATATCATTTGTTTCTTTTATTTAAGCCTCCACTACCCATTTGTTTGGGAGGTTGCAGGCCTGATCATTGCATAATAAACTATATCCACTCTTTTTTCTGTCTATTTTGCACAAATCTTGGTGCATATCTATATTCCATGCTCTCCATACTACCATGTACTTTTGCAAAGAAAAAAGCAAACGTTACATGATTCTTACATTCATAAAACTATGGTATAATGTGGGGATTAGGTATCAATCACTTGTTTTCTATTGTCTTGTCTTCCAGGGTCACACAGGTGACAAGAAGGTGTGAATCCAATAGGCCTCATTAGTAGGCTCCACCAGGGAATCTCAGACAGCTTTAGGAACTAAGCAAGGTAGGGTGAGATAAAAGTGAGTAGAAGCCAGAACAAGTGAAAGAGACAGAGGAGACAAACAGAAAATCCAGCCCCCTTGCACTACTCATTTTGTGTCTAAGCCAAGGGTAAGAGAAGTATGTAGCAAAGGATGCAAGGGGTGGCACAACCTCCACTTTTCGAGAGAGCTTTGATCCTCCAGCCTGTTGACCCTGTAATTAAGTCTCCTAAAAACAACAAATAGCCCAGAGGAGGACAGCATGCCCAGCTACTTTTAAGAGATGCTGAATAATCAGGTCTCTTGCAAGCTGATGAGTCTAGAAGCAGGAAGTGGTAGGTTAAGACAATAATTCCTGGGAAAAAGCAAGCTTGAAGGTGTCGTTGTGTTCAATTCCTCATTTCCATTTGGGCCTTAATAACAGTTTCCTAGATAGCAGCTGGATATAAAACAGGCCAGATTTTGAGGTCTTTGAGCAGTTTCAACCAGAAAACTGGTAAACAATCTATGCTTCTAAGGATGTCTATACTCACCAACTCTAGCCCTAGGAACAGAAAAGTCTGAGTTTGGAGAAAAGTAACATTTTTTTTTATCAATTTTGTCTCCTAAAAAATAAAAGTTATGATAATGTTACTGCTTTTAAATAACTCCATTTTTTATTCTCTTTCCCTCAAAAGCTGTCTTTGAAACTTCAGTTTGAATCTAGGTTGGGATAAGCAGTTCCATAAAGTATGATAGAAACTATTTTAAGGACTATTATTAGGTTGTGAAAGGCCAGTAAGTACTAAAGAAATATTCCAATGAAAACTGTCTGAATTTCTGAATTTTAAAAGCAGTAAGATGCAATAAAGTGGGTATGATATTACTTTTCTCAGATTTGGGGTGGTAGCCATACAACAAGGGAAGAGAGGTGCACCTTGCCTGGGCATAGGTCAGAGCCATTAGGAGTCTATGGGAAGAGGTGTTCACAGGTTGATCTGCGGACTGGGTCTGCACATAGGCACAGGGCAGATGAAGATGCTTTCCCATTGGCTTCTGAAATATTAATATTGCTGTGGTCTCAGACCCTTCACTCCCTACTGCTATAATGAGGTTATAGGTATGGCAGAAAAGATTGCAGAAAATCTATGTCTTGTGTCCTTACCCTGTTACCTAAAGGCCATTTCCTTTGCCTAGGCTGCAATGACCAAGTGCCACAAACTTGGGCTGGGAGTGAAGCTCCATGCAGAATGCTTAGGTGTCTGAACGAGAGGCCTTCCCATGCTGTTCTTCGGGCCCCAAGGATGACCATGTCTTGCTGGTCATCCTTGGTTTTCCTTGGCTTGGACAAGCACCATTCTAATACCTGGCTTAGTCTTCTCATAGCATCTTTCCCATGTGCCTGCCTATGTCCAAATTTCTCCTCTTTATTAGGTCACAAGTCAAACTGAATTAGGACCCACTCTAACCACTTCATCACAACCTAGCAAAGTACAACTGTAATAAGTTTATTTCCAAATAAGGTCAGAATGCTGTAGCACTAGGCATTAGGATTTCAATGTATAAATTTAGGAGGAGATAGTTCCACCTCCAACATGGGCTGTGCCTGTCTTTATAATTATGAACAACTAATAATACTAATTCTTCCCTTATCATCTTGAGGCCACGCCATGAGAACTAGACAGTGTAGGTACTTGGTAGGGGCTGCATTTTGGGCATCAGCACCTAAATTTCCTGCTCCCACCCTGAACAGCGTGGCACACAAGGTGTGAAGTGTGATGTCCCACAGGCCAGGTGCTCAGGAGTTGGGTCTGCATAAGGATGTGGGCTGTCTGGCAGCCTCTGTGGCATTTTGCAAAGGGTTTGCTTTTTTTGGCTGGTGTTTCTGTGCCACATAGGATGGAGTGCATTTACCCTACTTTCAGTTCCTATATCAGCAAAGGCAGGTGCACAGTTATAGAGAACTTCATCCCTCCTGATGTGGTTCAGCTATCTGTGTGTGGTCAAGTTGTATCAAGTGAAAGCTGCTGCTTCTTAGATACAAGGGGACAGACACATGGGCTAAAAATTCAATTCCCACTCACCCTGCTCAGGAGAAGTTTGGCAGACCACCACTGAAAGGGAGTAACTATGTTGCTTTCTTATGATGCCCTAAACAGAGGTCTCAGGGCCCAAGAAACAAAAATATATGTTTAAATTTATTTCACCATTTCCATCCTTTCCCATCTCATACCCTAGGAGTACTGGCTCCATTGAGAACAAGTCCGAATGCCCACAGCAGTAGTGTAACCAAGATCCCCAGGGAAAGATGCTTTGGGGAGCTCTCCCAGAGGGCCTGAGTCAAGCAAAAGAGCCCAGTTTCATGGAAAATGAAGACATTACTTATGCACTTAGTAAGGCCAGTTGGGTTCTGAGCCAGTACCCAGAGCCTAGATGTCAGCTCTGTGCTGGAATTCTGAATGTACTTCCCTTTCAGCATTTGTAAGTTATACATCTGAGAGCCAAATAGAAGTTCAGAGATAAGTCGGCCTCAGTGAGGGCATCTTGGGGTACTGGGCTGAGATTTTACATGGTGACCCATCAGAATTCTGGAACCTCCCACCCCCCTCACTGGGGTAAGTTGAAGCTGATGTAGCTGGAACCAAAGCTCATTGTCAATCAGAAATCATGAACTACAGTTTGGCAGCTGACATTCTTTGGAGGAGCTATCTCAAAGCCTAAATCAAAGGAATGAAGATAGTCTGCCCATTGACAAGAAGGAAGTCAGCCGCTAGGGTCATCCTGAAAGCTCAGCAGACTAAAGAGCCTGCTTAGGCAGAGTGCAACAGCCAGCTTGATCTTCAGTGTTCTGTGCCAGCCCTGCCCACAGGGTGCACTGAGACAGCAATTGAGACTGGGAGTGGTGGTACAAGTTTACAACATGGACACTGGGAGGCTGAAAACAGGAGAATCACTACAAGTCTGATCAATGTAGTGAGACCCTGTGGACCCTGTCCTAAATACAGAAAAAGAAAGAAAGAAAGTCAAATGTAGAACATGCACTTGATTCGCTCTTCTACATGCATATAAACAAGCACCCTTCCATAGCTGTATCTGACCTCTGTCATATTTCTCCTCTCCCATTCTTGTCCTAGTCTTTATGACTGTAATCCCAACTCTACACAAAAGAATTAAGATTTCAGATCTAGGAAACAAGTTTCTCAAAGTATATTCTGATATCCAATTACATTAACTCTGCCCTTCAGAGTGTGGTGAGACATCTGTAGCCAGGGTTCCATCTCTACCTTAAGCCCCTGGAAGCAGGATTTCTGGAGGTAGGATCCATATTTAATACTCCAAGTGCAGTCTGAGGACTAACAACTAGCAGACTTAGAAACCTGTTAGGAATGCAGGCTCTTGCACCGCCTCCTGAGCTCACCACTTCTACACCTTCATTTTAGCAAGAGCCTTACGCAAATCATTTATGATTAGCTGTGCTTGTTACTCCAGTCACTGGTCTGACTTTCCAAACCCAGAGCTAGCTGTTGGTCCATGCTTCAGATCCTAGAGGCAAGGCAGTGACTCAGAAGGTACTCTGGGGCAGGGTAGATAGCTCAGTTGTCTAAGCGCCTGCCTGGCAAGCTCAAGGACCTGGGTTTGATCCTCGGTACTGCATGCTGTGCTGGCCCCAGAACCAAGCCTAGTGGCACAAATTTGTAATCCCAGCACTGGGGAGTCTGAACACAGGAAGATCACTATGAATCACAGTTGCAGAGAGAGACCCTGTACCAACCAAATAAATAAATAAAAGTTGTTGTCTTTTTTTTTTTTTTTTTTTTTTTTAAAGTCATGCACTGGATCTTGCCCTTGATTCCCATCTTATTTCATTAGGACAAAAATATCAAAATACAGGATCATGTTCTATCTCCATTCTAGAGTTCCCTTCAGACAGGATATTTTTTCTTTGCAAAGTATAAATCACTGTTGGTTAGAGCCTAAACAGAGCTGTTGTATAGAACAAGCCCAGCTTCACCTGTTCACATGAAATCTCCTCTGAAACCCAGCTGACATTGTTCCATGCTGTTCCACACTAACCTCCCAAGGAAGCAGGTTTCACATGCACAAACTGTTCAGTGAGAACCAGTCTAAGGGATGCCTTCACAAAGAGAAAATAGGTGGTTTTGGCATTAGGAGCATTTGAAGTCTCCTTATATTCCTATTCGTTATCTTGGGGTGGGGGGCATGAATCCTTACATAGAAAAACTAATCTTAAAGTAAAAGTTCAGCCTTTTGCCTCCTTGTACCTCTGGAATCAACATGGGTCACCAGCAACTCTACTGGAGCCACCCAAAGAAATTTGGCCAGAGCTCTTGCCCTGGCTATGTCTGCTCAAACCAACACAGTCTGATCTGGAAATACTGGCTATCAGTATGCGAAGGATATTGGCTTCATCAAGTTGGACTAAGCGATCTTCCTTAGATAGATTATCCAGACCATACCCGCATTCAATGAAAGAGACTGTGTTAACTCTTTGTACATAAAATAAAAAAATTAAAATATTTCTTAAAAAAAAGTAAAAATTGAACTGAAAACTTATCCCACCTTTCCCTGATACTCTTCAAAGACACTTGCCAGCTTGTGTTTTTGTAGGTGAACCAGCTGTGCCATGTGCCATGTTCCATGTCACTCAACGTCATTGCAGAGGTATGCTGATTCGGTGGTGCACTCTTGGAAGTGAAAGACGAGGCCTTGGAGGATGGCAGGGGAGGAAAGAAGGAGGATTGAGAAACCACATTTATCTCAGCATAAGGATTTGACCTGGAAAGGCAGACTGGATGCCAAGGGAAGCAGAGCGCTGTGCCGAGAGTGCTTCTCTCTCCTTGCATCTAAGCCTGTGCTCACTTCCTTGCAAAAATCCTGATGCCAGCTGAAGCCAACATTTCCAGTCACCTGAAACTCAGCCTCCTTGGGTAGCTCCCCAAATGCTGCCCTGACTGCTGAACGTGTGGTGGTCACCAACATGACCACAAGATCCCTAGCTATCCTCTTCCAGAGATATGGAATGATGTGAGAGTGGAGCTAGGAAATGTGTAAAGATAAGTTACTTTCCGGGCCTTCTTGGAAGAGGTCCCAAGCTCATGACTTCATTTTGAAATGGCAGGAAAAACAAAACACATTGAAACAGGGCTTCAGTCACAGCCCAACCTAAACGACGCACAGAGAACTGCTGAAGTGTTCAAAATACTGCCAACTGGCACTTACATATGCAAATGAGTTGCAAATGTAAGGGTCCAAATTTTGGGGTATGTGTGCCAGGACAGAGGGGACAAAGAGAGCATGAGTCTATTTCCAGACTGCACCTTTCTTAGAAGCTTATTTCTACACTGTCAGCTTCCCCCAAATCACTATCTCACATTCTGAATTTAAAATGTATTTATAATTCCATAGCAAGGCACACATTTCAGACAGATCCTCCTAAATATCCGGAGACAGAATATTGATAGCAAGAGCTACATGTTCGAACCACCCTGCTCTCCTTGGTCAGACTTTTTCAAAAGCAGATGATCAAGGTCTGACCTACAGATGAAATGTTGATGCTGAAAAGGACAAATGTCAGCAGGACCTGAGATTTAATGAAGATGCACACACAAAAAAAAAAAAAAAAAAAAAAAAAAAAAAAAAAAAAAAAAAAAAAAAAAACTGCGCCATATCTATTTTTATTCTCCTTCAAGAAAACCTATTACGATGTTTCAAAAGTAAGATGTCACCCTCAAAATGTCTTTTTTTCCTCTTGTATTCACATCCAGGAATCCAGCCAGGGCTAATTCACAAAGCCCCTCACACCTAAATTACCATCACTTGTAATGGGATTGGCTCTACCCCGGAGAGGGTGGAGCACGAGCCCTCCTGCTAGATGGATGCTCACCTGGGCGACTAACCCTTCACCAGTGTGTGGACCCTGTCGATTCTGCTCACCTTGCTCTGAATCACCTTTCTCTTACACAGCTCCTGGATCTTGGCTGTTTGGAAAGCACTGAATCTTGTAGTTGACCTTCCAACCTGGCGTTTGTGGCTGGTCCTCAGCTGTACAGGTGCCCTCTGACCCTCCGCTTGCTTCGCGCGTCATGCCTCACGAGTTACCCCTTGGTAACTCGCTGCTCTCTTAAAGCGCTTTTATTCCAAACCCTTGCCTTAGCAAAGTTGCTTCTCATTCCTCTACCTTTGCCCATTATGGAATGAGTTTAGTGCAATCTGAAGCTATCAAAAAAAAAAAAAAAAAAAAAAAAAAAAAGACTTAACTAAAGACATATCTTACTGCTAGTCGTTATCCGAAAACTACAAACCATCTCAAGACAAAAAGCAATAAATTATCTGATTAATTCTAAGTCCGAGTATACTTTTTAAATCTCTGAATAATATTCACTCCAATTTTTAAGTTGTATATTACTGATTTAATAAAGCAATTGTCTTTTGCAGAAAAAAAAAAGCAATAAAATCCTCAAGCAGGCCTCTAATGAAAACTTACCAATAATTATTAAAACTTAACCATAATTTCATCATGCTTGAGCCATGATGAAAATACTTCGTCAGGGTGGGAGGAAAGGACTCATGGTGTCTAACCTCTGCGAGGCTTCCCAGAATATTTTACATGACAGAGAAATGCATTCTAGAGTCTTCTTGCCAGAAATGCAACCTCCATCCCGCTGTTGCCGAGGACCATGCTGGATTGGAGAATTTACCTTACTGGCTGAAATTCTGACTTTTCCTCTTGGCTTACTACACAGCTAGCCTGCTGTCACCTATGACACTGCCAGAAGAAACAAGACTCCAGGAGCACAGAAAAAGGATTATTATTTATGCCAAAAGCAGTGACTAAATCTTCAGGTTCTAAAAGAATCCTGTTTCTAGGTGCTTGCTGACAATTCAAGTTCTCCTTGCGGGGGACACTGCCACAGTCAAACTCAGGGCCCACACCCGACACCTTCAGTTATCCCAGCTTGGATGGAGCTTAATTTTGTTACCCCATTCTTTGGCTGTTGCGTGCCTCCTGCTCGCACCAAGAATGGCATCGGAAGCAGATCCCTCTACGGTTTTCCAGATTACCTTTGCCACTGCTGAGGTTCCAGAGTCCCTCACAGCTCAGCCCACATTCCTGAGGACAGGCAGTCAGTCAGCGTCAGGTGTGATGTTCATACAAGGAACTTCTAAACACAGCCAGCCTCAAAATGCTACTAACATTTAGGTCTTTTGTTGCATCGAATGCTGGCCAATTTTCTTGCTGGAGACCTGGCCCATAAAGTGTAATTTAAAAAGAAATATTTACTTACTAATTAATGTTAGAAAAGCATCACTCACAGGCTTGAAGTATTAATAAATGTGAATCTGTAGTGATTCAGATTAAGTAATACTCGCAGATTTCTGTGCACTCTGCCAAATTTAACATAAGCGACCGTTTCTGGCTAGCACTACTAATAGCCAAGCAATGTAAATATTAGCAGGTTTCCTCTTCCCTAGGAACAGCTTTAGGTTGGATTTGATAGCTATAAAACTGGATGGCACATAAAGTGAAGACAGAGAAGAGGACGCAGAGTAGAAGGAGGAACAAATTCATAAGCAAGGAGTTACATTGCTCTCACAGTAGGCTGCAATTCCAGGCATGAAGGATTTTAAGGGATGGAGGGAATCAAGATGGGACACGGAAAAGTGTGGCAGGGCACAGCTCCTGTCTGAAGGAGCAGCACCTGCTGAGCTAGGAGTCCACGGAAACCAGATCATTGGATTTTTCCAATGAGAAACTGGAAATTCATTTTTTAAAATATTTTAGTTATTTGAAACATGTGCTGTGGCCAGGAGATAGCTCAGTAGAATAAGTGCTTGCCTGGCAAGCACGGGGTCCTGAGTTCAATCCCTAGTGGGGCAAAGAAAAAAAAGTTGTTCTTTTTAAATGATGGAGACTAAGTAAACTTTATTAAAACACATTAAAATGTACCCAGTAATGTATAATACATCCGTAACCTCTGATTTTATGACTATCTGAAAGCCTGAGACACATGTATTTTAAAAAGGTCTAAAAAAAGGACTGCTAAAAGACAAGGAACTAAATGAAAGAAATTATCTCTTCTTAAGTTTAGACTTGTTAAGCATTGCAATCATTTATAGGAAAAGGCTCTTAAGAATTTGGGTGGAAAGACAGAAAAGAAAAGGGAAGGAGGACAGAAAAGGGAAGGAGGACAGAAAAGGGGAGGGGAGGGGAGGGGAGGGGAGAGGAGAGGAGAGGAGAGGAGAGGAGAGGAGAGGAGAGGACCCTGACAGAGTTCCAAAGTGTCACCTTCCTCACTTTCAGGGACAGCTAATAAGAAAATTACAGACTTTACTGAGGACAGAAAAGGCAGCAGCCTTCTAATGAAAACTTGGCTAGATCGTTTATTAATGTATCTCCTTCTCATGTTTACTTTAATTTTAGAATAACTGATAAACTCGGAATCCTAATATATCTTCCCTTAGGGAATCAAAGTCTGTAGCTTCCTGTCTTGAAGTCTGTGATTAAATTTAAAAGGAGCTAGTTGCCGTATCTTGTCTGAGTTCGGGCAACCAAGAGTCTTTGCCTCTTTGTCTCCACATCACTGCTGCCCGGCAAGGACCCTCTGAGTGCAGCAGGAGGGGATACTTGGGTGCAAACAGTCCAGGCTTAGGTGCATCCATGGAGGCTGACCCATGCCAGGCAAATCCATCGGCCTCTCCATTGCAGCTCCTCTCCTGAGAAGTTGGCCCCAGATTTGCTTCCTTCTCTGCCTGCCCACTCCACACCACGGCTTCCACACCATGAATTCCACTCCACAATTCCACTCCACAACTTGGTGTCTGATTTCTTTTCTAACAATGCAGAATTCATTCTGTTTCCATGGATGCTGTAGTAAAGTGCCACAAACTAAATGGTTTCAACAACAGAAGACAACTGTTGTCTCAGAATCCTGGAGGCTGGAAGCCCGAGTACGGAATGTTGGCAAGCTTTATTTTTTTTGAAAATGCTGAGAGAATCTATGTCATATCCTCCCTGAACTATTGGTGTTTTGCTGGCAATAATTGGCACTCCTGGGCTTGGGGAATGACCGCCTTAGCCGCTCTCTTCATCCTCAAGTGACCTTCTTTATCTTTGAATTTTCTTTTTGTGTAAGGACATCAGTTATATTGAATTTGGATCCATCCTAATAACCTTACTTTAACCAACGTATCCACAACAGCCCTATTTATAAATAAGGTCACATTATGAGATATGAGGTCTTCAGAATGCGAGTTTTGGAGGACACATTCCAACTATGATAGAAAAAAGATCTTCCCAGACACTAGCAGCAAAGCAGAAGTTGTGATCCTGAGTGAATAGGGTGAATAAATTTTGCTCTGTGTTATTCCAGAAGAAAAATACTGGAATCTGGCAGTTATGGAGGGCTTGGAAGATCCCCCGGGGCCCCTACATAAATAAGGAGCATTGAAAGACCGAGGACCACACAACCACAGAAAGTCCAAATTATTTCTTGGAAATGCTTTGACCCATCTCACCTTCTAAACTATCACCTACCAAGGTATTGTATGGATGGCTCTTGCCCTGAGAACAAATTTGTGAAGGAGGACAAATGCCTTTCCTCGGGGGGGGGGGTGATATGGCTATATTATTCCATGCCACCTGCCTGTCACCTGTGATGAGGTATAACCAACAACTTCTTTTTGTTTCTATTTGGTCAATTCTGTACTCATATCTATTTATCTTAGAGAACACCTAGAATCTTCCATGTCAGGCTAAAAAAGGCTTATCTCCAGGACTTTAAGCCTTATGGTGAGCTGTTTCATAATAGACTATTCTCCATCAGGTGTGTTGCAGTTAATAGAAAATTGAGCCTCACTTGCAGTCTGGAAGTTCTTCTATGGCACTACCTGTTGTTATTTCCAGACAGAGGCAAGGGACCTGGATGGGCACCAACCCCTGAATGTGATCTTCTACCCTCTCTTGCTTCTGGTACCCTCCTGAGCCTGGCATAATCCAAGCATAGCTCACAACTTACATGAGTGCACTATGTGTAGACTGCTTTGTGTAGCCAGAGGATCTATGGCTCCCACAAGGAAACTAAGGGATGCTCCTACATTTTACTAGTGTTCTCAGGCCATGAAGTGCACCTAATACTTTCCTTGCACTATATGGTCACTTATACATCTTCAGCTGTGCCTGTGGCAGCGAGTATTTAAATCTAATTCATGGCTTCCCAGTGACTTTTCAAAACCAGACTCTCTTACTTTTCAATTTTAGAACATTTAATAACAAACAAGAATAACGTTTGGGGCTGTGGAGATGGCTCAGTGGAATAAGTGCTTCCCTGACAAGCACAAGAGCCTGAGTTCAATACCTGGTTCCATGAAAAGAAGGATAAAGTTTATCATTACATTGTACCTACAAGGTTAGTAAAAGTTGGACAATGTCAACAAGATATCCAGAAAAGTCTCCTAAACTGCTATATTCATCAAGGCTATTATAGCTAAGTATCACACAGGTGGCTTCAAGCAACAGAAGTAGCCTCTGTCTCCAGTCTAGAGGCTGAGAACTTTACAGTGAAAGTGACAGTAGAGCTCTGCTCCCTGGGAAACTCCTAGAGGTCCCCTTTAAGGGCGGCCAACAGTCCTCTTTTGTCCTTGGCCAACAATCGCCTGCCCAAATTTGCACTTTTGTTGTCACAAGCTTTTCTAAAGCTGCCTTAAGTCCCAGTTTCCCTTTAGGGACAGCAGCCAGAATGGGTTAAGTTGGGGAGATAGCTCAGTAGAATAAGTGCTTCTCTGGCAAGCACAAGAGCATGAGTTCAATTCCCAATTTTGACAAAAAAAAAAAAAAAAAAAAAAAAAAAAAAAAAAAAAAAAAAAAAAAAAAAAAAAAAAAAAAAAAAAAAAAAAAAAAAAAAAAAAAAAAAAAAAAAAA
>PVKA01001137.1:26656-76283 GCA_004027165.1 Ctenomys sociabilis | reverse complement strand
AACCCACATTGCAATGCTAGCATTAGTCACACTGAAATCCAGTTGGCTCAGAAAACCTTGGCGGCTCCTTGAGGTACACGTAACATTGAAGTGTCAGAACTATCCATTGTGCCCAACCCACCACTCCAGCCTCATCTTTCAGACTCACCCTACGTGAGACCTTACTAGACTTTTCTACTTTTGAGACTCACTTCTTGGGATACTTTGTGCACAAACAATTTTTCTCAAGAATTTATTTAATATTGCTTTCCCATAAAATCTTATCTGATTGCTCATTTTGTTAGTTTGAAATATATTATTTCAATGTTTAATATTTTATCTTTTATTATCTTGTTTTATATATAAACCTTAGTTTATGTTATCTTATGTATCTTAAGCCATCTTATCAATATAAGTTAATGATGTATTTTTATCTGTCCCCCACATGAGTTGATCTCCTTACTCATATAAATATAAGTTTCATGAAGAAGGTGATTTAGGGGCCTCTTTTACTCACCAGGGACTCCCAAATATCTATAGTAATACTGAGCATACAATATAAGTTTGTGGATAAGTCAGTAACATGTAGGTCATATGGACTACCTCATAAAAGAAGGGCAGGGCTGGAGATGTAGCTCAGCAGTGCAGCATCTGCCTGGATAGCTCAAGGTTCTGAGTTCGATCCCAGGTATCAAAACAGCAGCAGCAGCAGTAACATGAACAATGCAAATGGCTCAGTGATTTCATTTCAATCTGTAGAAACCATCCACCTAATTCCATTCATCACTGAGTTTTTTCAAGTCATGTTCAACTAGTGCTTCAGTTTAAGCAGTTTGCTTTCCTTCACACATGGAATGTGTGTGTCATCCAGCTACTTCTCTGAAGCACCTAGTGTCTTAGAGTAACATAATCACAAAATTGATGTGACTGAAATCTACACTAAAGGATTTGCAGTATTATTCTTAACTCATAATAACTACTGATTGCTAAGAAGTAAGAAGAAGAGACTATAATCACGTGTCCTAAAGTCTCTGCTCCTTTTGCATCATTGTTTTTTTGTGGTACCAGGGATCAGACTCAGGACCTTATGCTTGCCAGGCAAGCACTTATTTCACTGAGCTATCTCCCTAGACCCCCTTTACATGTTATGCTAATAAGTTTGGTGGCCTTATTTTCTATACACTAACAAAGTAAAAGAGTCAAATCTAAAAGGTTTTGGTAAGATCAGAAAAATGATGTGATATAAAAATATGAACCCCAAGTTACAACAGTTCATGTACTGCAGAATTGAGCTCAAAATAGATCACAGACCTAAGTATAAAACACAGCATTCTAACATAAAATTTTTATGACATTAGATCAGACAAATCCTATGATCCACCCCTCAAAAAAAATGATTTATAAAGAATGTAAAGACAATGAGAAGGCAAGCTGTAGGCTGAGAAATTTTATTGGCAAATCAGATAGCTGATAAAAGACTCATTTTTCAGGACATATAAAAAGAATGCTTAAAACTCAGAAGTAGTAAACTACCTTCTAAATAGATAAATGATCAGAAGAGAAACTGTATCAGAATATGTAAGTATGGCAAATGAGCACTTGAAAAGATCTCACTGTCCTTAGTCATGAAGGGGGTGCAAAGAACAGTGCGATGCCCCTAAGTGTAGCTGACATGAGAAAGTGCCAACATCCCCAGTGACAAGGAGGATGCAGAGCAACTGGACCTCACATTACTTGTGGGAAAGCAAAACTCTAGGGGGAAAAACAGTTCCTCAAAATGATAAAACGTATTTACTATAGGATCCACCAGACCCTCTCCAGGGTACTATCCTAGAACATACAAACGCACTTCATATAAACCCTATACCTAAGTGTACTGCAGTCCTAGAAAACCATTCTAAACTAGAAATTACATATATGTCCTTTAGTAATAATGGAAGTAATATGATTTTCAACATAAAAAATTGTACTTTCTGGAAAAAAAAAGGTACATGCACTGGTATATATGTGTATTTCAGGATTATATTACTTCATTTAAGACCCTCTAGAGCCAGAATTCCCAGAAGACACTGACACCGGAAAGCAGCAAGATACCGACTCAGTGTGATCAATCTCCCCAATCTGAGAGAAAATGACAGGAGGCCAGGAGACAAAGAAAGCTTTAGGGCAGAGGCCAGAGACCCAGGCAGCCCTGGTCACCAAGGTGGGCTACCTGAAGCCAGGAACAAGAGATGGCAGAAAGGAGGGCCGCACTAGGAGTGTGTGTGCGGAGACAGAGGGACACCCAGCCACCTCCACTCTCTGCCCCAGAGCGACCTTCTCTGTCTCCTAGCCACCTGCTTTGCTCACTCCAGCATGAAACAGGGATTTTTAAGTGACAGTCTCCTGCTAGACTGGTCTGCAAATACACAGTAAATATTTTCAGCCAATTCCTATGCCAAATGATTAATATTGATATTTCAAGCTCATAATAGAATACATTTCATTTCTTGACAAAACCACTCATAAAGCACAGCTCAGTTACTGAGAAAGCCAATTAAATGATACGTTGCTATCTCTGTCTTGCGATTTCTGTAATGGCAGAATAATGAAGTAGCATTTAGCCTTAGTAACACAATCACTAGAGCTTTGCTCTTCACTTGGAAAGAAGCACAAACTAGAAGCCTCTTAAAGATATAATTCATTTCTTATATATGACACTGTATAAATAAAAATAGAATTAATATAAATGACAAGTGACCCACTGTATATCTTCATTATGGCCTAAGATTAGTGATATCATGGAAATCAGTCAACCAAGAACATGTTGTTTATATAGAGGCTGTGAGAATCCTGAATAGACCTATGTAATATAACCATTTAAATATGATTAAGGCTAAAGTACATTAGGCAGTTTAATGTACATAATACAACAAAATGAACTTATGCTGTAGAAAAAAATCAAAGTAACATTTAATGAGACAAAAATACTAAGACTAGACTTTCCATTGACTCAAATGAGGTCTCTGTTTTAAATCCACCATCAGGCATTTTGCCTTGGTCTGTCTGCAACATAAGTTGTAGGGGAGCTGGCTGGTTTTTAACCAATTCAGTACTCTTCCTAACAAAGGGTAATATGATACAACTTAAATCCTTTTTGATGCTCAGTTCGGGTCTTGCAACAGCCGATAGAATCCTGTAAAACCTTCTTAAAAAGAAATTATACTCACTTGTTTTGCCAATAATTGCTTAATCACAACAAAAGTATGTGTGTGGAGAACACAGATATGATCATTGCCTTTTAGGAAATTGGCTTTACTATATCTTCTGTGAACTGAGATCTGAGAGGAGATGACATTCTGTATTTCAGCAACTTTTCCCATGTGATTGGCAATGAATCTGTTGAAACAAACAAATATATAACAACTCGAAAACTTGCCAGAAAAATGGAGAGTGGTAGAGGGTAGCTGTGGGACAAGACCCCCAAACAGTTGATGATTTTTCTAGGACTGTACAACCCTTTCACCACTATTTGGTGAAAATAGTGAAAACTAAGCCAGAAAAGAAAAGTCACATGTGTTGAAAAATTAGAGATTCAGGAAGATTATTGTGTGGATGTGAGCAGTAGTGATTAACCTACATCAACAATAATAATAAAACTTGTAGGCTCTTCTTAGCCAAGTTATAAAACAAAAAGTCATGAGTGAGAGGGTCACCCAACCAGTTATCATAGAACCTTCATGTCATCCAACCCGAAGGATAGTTCAGTGAATACAGAACTTGTGTTCTCCATAGAAGATAAAGCAAAAATTGTTACAATCTTTTGATTCATGGTCATAGCAAAGAATAAAAATAATCATAAAACATGTCTTCAAAACAGATGTAAATGCTAGGGAATGTGACTATGAGTGAAGAAGCCAGAGCTTAGAGGCAATATTAAGATGTGAGAAGAACTGTTGATTGTTAGAAATTACAAACTGTGACACAGTCACACTTATTAGAAATTTCCACCAAATTTGCTGGGTTATTTTGAAAATGCAAAAGTGTGTATTACAGTGTGATCCTTTTAAATTGAGTCCTACAGTTAGGACAGTAAACCTCCTAAAACTAATGCATCTGAATTTAATAAAACACTGGAATATGAAGTGTTTTTTTTTTTTTTTTTGAAATGTGATTTGAAGAATTGGATCAGATTGGGTGGGATGAAGGCCAGCCGCAAAAGTGGAAAGTTGGCCAGCAGTCCACACACACACAATAGGGAACATAACAAACTAACTGCAGGAAGTAGGAAACAAGGAGAATAGGGGAATGGCCTGTTCACACTAAAATGTTCATAAATGGATTCAAAAGATTCTGAAAGGCACATATGTAAAATAATTAATTCTAGGATGCAAAATGGGAACAGGAGGTTAATAGTGTTTTAGGAATGACAGAAAATCAGCACATGTTTTTTCTAGACTACAGAAGACAGGCAAAGTCTATACTTAGCTTGATCCATCCTCACCCACATCGCCCCAATTCCATGTTCTTTGAAGATCTCCTTTCTCATTAATATGTGTTGAACCCTGTCCTTTTATATTTAAGATTATTATGCCATATGTGTAGGGTGCTTTCATCTGTGAGACCATTTAACACATACTTAATCCTTGTAATAATACTATGAGATAGGAATAATTATACTTAAGTGGATGAAGAACAGAGGCTTCATGAGATGGACTGTCCATTATACAAAACAGGACTCCAGACAGACTCTAACAGTTGGACTCCAGAGCCCAGGATCCTCACCCTAAATGTAACCTTTTCTGACTCCTTTATTAGAATCTACATTGATGTCCTTTTTTCTTCTTTCAATAGAAATAATAGTAAAACTTCTAGTTTATTTTGACTTTCTCCTCCTTCATGTTGGACTAGACATAGATATTTCAAAAGGCTGCAGTGTGGAACAGAAGCCCTCGGGCACAATGGGAAATGTGTTCTCTTATTAGACTGTGAGGGAACTGCCTGCTTATAACTACAGTCCAAGGGGAGGAAACAGGCTGAAGAAGCACCTAATGCTTTCTTAAGTGCCGCTGGACTCTTTTCTAAGGGGCAAATGCCTTCCAGGGATATTGAAAATCCTGTGGGGGTGAAGGGCCAAAAGACCAAAGGAAGAGGATAGGGCTTAAAAGAGCCTTTGGAATAAACCTCCTCTCTGCAATAAAATCAACATGACATAAATTGGGTCTTTGGATCAAACTTCAAAATGGAACATTCAGCAATGTCTCTGATCTTTGTAACATGTTTTAGTTTTCAGCTGTCACTCTGTGTTCAGCTGCTGAAGTCTCCAAATGTGATTGGTCCTTTGCCAGAAAATAATCGTGCAGGTCCATTCTTAGCTTCTTTCCAAGGGAGCACTATGTTCAGAGGAGGGGCTTGTTGTTTCTAAATAAAGGCTCCATCTTATTAAATATTTTAGCCCATGGTAATTTTTTCCCTAAGCAAAAAAAAAAAAAAAAAAAAAAAAAAAAAAAAAAAAAAAAAAAAAAAAAGAAGACGAAGGAAAATCAAGAATTTCATCACCTCCTAGAGAAAAGTTGTAACTATATGTGACTCTGTGCTTGTGTTATCAGGTTTAGATAATGAAGCAGAATTAAAAGTATCCAGATTAGAATGCTACAGGTAACAGCCTTAAGTACCTATTGGCTCTTTGTTTTTGTTGTTGTTGTTACCAGTTTTGCTTTGTTTTATTTATTTATTTATTTATTTTTGCTAATAGTCTCATTAAACTTTCCAAATATAGGCTTGTTTATGCTCCCAGAGTTAAAGAACTTGTTATTTTGCCACCTTCAAACAAGAATCTCATAAAAACCAACATGGCAATATGGTTTCCAAATGGTTTATTGACCTCAGTGACCTTGGGATTGGCTATGTGTTTCAGGAGGCAATTAAACACAGAATAGCGTATTAACGTGACATAATTGGAAGGATAATGGAAATTTCCTCCACAGTCCAAATATTTAAGCCATATCCAAACCCAAATGTATATAAACAGAGGTTTATTTCTTTGCAGAAAAAAAAATTAGGGTGCAACTCCAGCCAAAAATGATTAAATAATCTCAGTCATTAATAACTTAATTTTACATAGTTAAGGGCAATGAAGAAATTTAAACACGGGAAAAAAAAAGGAAAAGATCATCATAAAGCATCAGTCCAGTGCTGATGAAAAGTAGGTTGTGGGTCTCTTGCAGGAAGCATTTCAGGGGTGTTCAGGACAGGATATGAGAGGTAACCACAGACAGGAGCACGAGCGAACAAAGGAGGCCATTTGCCTACTGCAAAAGTTTAGGTCAGTTCTGAACAAGATCATTAGTGTCTTCCTTTGAATGCCAAGGATCCTGCATAAAACTATAGCACTTAAATGAGACACAAAAATTAGGCTGTATTTGTGGGGTAGCTTGCAAATATTTAAGTACCCTGAAAACCCATACATTCTATAATTAGGTCATGGATTCCTGAAGTCTGCAGTTTATCTTCAATTCAGGAAAGCTGCAAAGGAAGACAGTATAATGATACTCAGCCAGATCAGAAGCATTATACGCTGTGATTCTATTGCCCTGATGGAAAAACATCCCTGCATTTGTGAAGGACAGACAACTTGCAATATCATACCTTCCTTGCAAGTCCATCGCTAATCTCCAATTCAATTTTGAGAGAATGGGATATGATGAACACAACTACAAAAGGATTTTAAGTTCTAAAACATCCAGGGGATTAAAAAAATCTGAAAAATCATTTGTTGATTGTGTGTTTCCTAGTTCAATCTTTCTCACATCTCTTCCTCCTAGCTCACTCCCTGCTGCTTTCTGTGGTTATCAAAAGCAGAGTTTGCAGGATTTCAAGCTCAGCCAAAGCAAACAGACCAAAAATTTGGGAAATGATTTATCTTAATCCAAGGGTGGTAATCCAATTTATTTGACTTGAATGCTTTAAATTTCATCAGCTAAACCAGCAGTGTTTGGGTTTGGCAAAATGATGTCTTGTGAAAGCAATCCTTGCAGGGCTGGCCACTTGTGAAAAGAATAATTTTCACCTTAAAAATACACATGTTGTTGTACCTTTTCATGTCTCAGGCTAGCGAGCACAGTTGGTGATGCAGAGGTCCAAGCCACAAGGGAAGGTTGTCATCTGTCATGTTCCACATCCCCAGCCTAACTGGTCACCTCATAAATGTAGTTCCTACCAGCAAGGGAGCAGGAAACACTGGAGGAATTGGTGTTTGTCTGTCTGCACAAGTAGAAAACACCTGGGATAGCCTGCAATCCAATTTTCATAAAGGTAGTATAACATTTAAGTTTAAGAAGAGATTGCTATGTCCTTGTCCCTGATATGATGTGAGACTAAATCAATCCTATTTCTCATCCACAATTCAGAAAGAATGAAAGCTGATGTGACAAATGTTATGTGATCAATAATATGATGCTTTTATGTAAAGCTACTTTCATGACTTTGACAAGTTGTATCATAAAGTAGCATTACTTGGAACAAAAAGCACTAATATGAGAACTTATTGACCTGGGTTCTAGTACTGCTGTGCTCCTAATTATACATAATTTCCATAATTCAGCCCTCCTAACTCTTGTCTTCAGCTATGAAATAAAGAAGCCTAAAGTCCTTTTAATGATGATTTTAGTTTTAATGTTACTTTTTTGTGGCCAATATCACATCACTATAGTCCTGTTACCAGCATGTTCAAGAAATCATTCCCAATTCTGTTCAAGTTAAATTGATGGTAGACAAAAATACAGTATCAGACAAATCCTGTCTGACGATGCTGTGGCCACTGTTGCCAGAGCAGCAATGTTTTGATTTAGATTATTTTCTCTCTTTCACCTACACTTTAGCCCATTGGCCAAACCAGTCCTGTTTTAGTCAATAAAGTTTTATTGGAACACAGCCATGCTCATTCTTTATGGATTGTCTATGGCTTCATTCCCATAACAACAGCAGAGTTGAGTGGATGCGACAGAGACTGTATGGCCTGCAAAGCCAAAAATATTTACCATCTGGTCCTTTGCAGAAAAAGTTTGCTGGCCCCGTTCTACACTTTTAAATCTATGTTCACAGTCTTTCTGTTGCAATATATGCTAACTTACCTGATTTTTCCTTGGACTTTAGACTCCTCACCAAACCCAAATCACCAACCTCACCGATGCCCCCAGTACATCCTAGCATGTTTTTCCTAGTTATTTTTGTCTTCTTGTTCATTCTAGGGCCATGTTTTATTTGTTCAAAAAATCATTTTTCAATCTTGATTCATTCGCCAATTTAATATCAGCCAACAATCCTTTTGGAAAATTGGCCCTGATAAAAGATTTCAGTGACAATAATGAACAGTTAATAGGCAGTTAGTATATAGTGCCTTGTTCTGAATTCTTGCAACATTTAAAAAATGTTCAAAGTCAGAGATTATATGTATATATAGTCTAGAGCCACCAGTGTTTATAATGCCATGCATAAAAGTTTTATTTTCTATTGAGAACTATTTCTCTTCACAATTTAATCAGTAATATGACTGCTTTCACTTAATTGTTCTCCAAACTTGGCCTATCCCAAAGCATTTCTATTTCTAAGCAAATAAGTCTTAACATAAGTTTGAGTTTGTTGCTTCAAAGATGTGGTGTGTTTCATTTACAGAACTTCACATGATAATGGTGGTACACAAGATTATGAAAGAGTCTTATTCCCAGTTAACAAATGAAGAAACTAAAGTAAGAAATTGGCCTGTAGATTTTACTAAGACTTTTGGTAACCTCTACTATAAGATGTAATTTGGTAATAAAACATGACTCATAACAGCTTTAAACTTGATTTGAGGAAAAAGAAACATCATTTCTTTAAGGCACTGCAGAAAAATACAAATGTAACTGGCAAAATCATCTGTCATCACATTTTTATCATTATCGGCCTAGTCCGACTGCCAATGTCAATGTTATGTGCATAATAAAATTTCACTTTTTCTTCACCATTGTTGAACTTTGTCCTATACAGCTATCTTTGGAACTAAATAGACATTTTCAGTTTCAAAAATATATGTGGCAATACGCAGATATACAGAAATGCTACCAGTTCCTCCTATGGCTAGCGTTGCACTGCAGTCATGAAGATTTTCATGAAGTGGACAGAAGAGTCATTAAAAATTCTTGTTGAGAAGGAGCAAAGCATAAGTAGAAGTGAAAATAAAGCATCTGGGTTGTTGATATCTTAATAACATCACAGGTTCCATTATATAGGAGATGTTTCTGAAGTACCTAATGGGTGTGTGCTGTAATGCACTTGAAAACATCCATTCCCAATGCAGATCTTTTCTCTGTGGGAGCCAGAGAATATTTGAGGCAATGCAGGAAGTTTATTAGAAGGTTTTCATATTTTTTTCTCCTTGTTCTAAGTTTTATCATTCATAACTACACACACAGAGACATACACAAATGAATAATAGACAGGCAGACAGACAGACAGACAGACAGACAGACAGACAGACAGATAGATAGATAGATAGATATTGCATAAAATAGGGTTAGAATAAACTCTTGGCTGTACACATAGTATAATTATTCATGATGCATTTCTTTCAGTTTCCTTCTCAAAGCCAAGAACTATGTTAGGTGCTGCAGCTGTGGTGAATGATATAGTATAATGCTTAAAACTAATTGTCAAAAAGATGAATAAATGAGTGCAATCAATAGAAATGTATGCAAAGTGCTATATGGCATAAAAAGTAGAAATTATTTCCCACATGATGTCACCAATAAGCTATATCTTGAAATATGGGAATTTACTGAATAGGGAAAGACATCTCTGGATGTAAGGAATGGTATATGCAAGATGTTGGTTATACAACAGAAGGAAACACAAAAAAAGGTATTCAGTAGGGTGAAGCTGAGTAAGTTAGGTGTGTTATTAAGAAGACTGGAAGGTAGAATAACCTAAGATGAACTGGGATATATCAGAAAAATACAATTGCAGCACTTTTCCAAAGAATTTTAACTTAATCCATCAGACAGGGTGGTCCCTACTCGAGGACATACTCAAAAGACATTTCATTGTAAGCGACATTCTTTAGGGTAAACATGGAGCATAATAGGAAGGTCGAAAACCTGGAAATGTAATTCAATGAGAAAATAGACCAGGACAGATCCTGCCAGGTGGGCACCAAACAAGTAATGAAAGCATAAAGGACAGAATAGATCGAAGACATTCTTAGATCTAAGAAGAGCTGATCTTGTGGAGACATTAGAGCTTGCTGGGGAGGTAGAAAATGGAATTACAAATGATAGTTTCAGTCTGAGGTAATTAAGTCACACTGTCATAGGTGGACAATATGAGGAAGAGGAATGAGGACGCATGAAGTGGGTGAGCTATTCCGAGGCTGTGCTCACTTGGCAATGTCTGGTTGGAATTGTGTAGAACGAATTCGAAATATAGTATGGATCTTTAGCCAGCTGGCAGAAGAGAGAGTATTGGGTGGCTCTGAGAGCATCAGAGTGAATGAGCTCCTCAAGGACACATCCATGGAGAGAATGAGAACAAAAAGCAAAACTCACACAGAAATCCACAAGGATTACTAAGTACTGGGGATCAGTGCAGAAATACATAGAAAGTAGTGCCACATCCTGCTCAGCTCTTGAGACTCTGCAAGAAGAATGGTAAAGGATGAAGAAACGAAGCCTCAGAATGCAGAGCTGAAGTCAGGGGGAGCCCCCTTCTCCTAATAGGAGGAAAGGCTGCCCAATGACCACAGTGGGGGTGTTTTGTTTTGTTTTCTTGAGGTTTTCTTCTTTTTAGGATATCAACAATGTTTGTTATATTGCATATTGTTGCCTTCAAATTAGTTGTTCAGATTGCCATATATAAGTATAAAAAGTTAGTGAAAAAATTTAAAAGAAGAAAAAAATTAAGCAGTAACTGTTCCTTGCGATAGCCTGGCAAAAATCAGAAGTACAATTACCCAAGTTATGCTATGTATACTTTTCCATTTCTTCTTTCTTTCTTTTCTCCTTTCCTTCACCCCAGTTGTTCCCTCCCTTTGAATGGTTTCTTTTCTTTTCACAGTATCCATTGTACCTTTCAGGTTTTATTTATTCCTTTAGGTTCTTTTTTTCTTTTTTGACACAGGGTCTCACCATGCATCTCAAAGTCATAGTGATCCTTCTGTCTCAGCCTCACCAGCCCTGGAATTACTGTGCACTAATACACCTGGTTTCAGTGGCCTGCACAGTGCACCCGGGTTCCGGGACCTGCCTGGCATGCAGTACCAGTGGTCAAATCTGGGTCATTATGCTTGCCAGGATTAGACTGCTGTGCTATCTCCTCAGCTCCCTCTTTCTGGTTCATATACTAGGGAGACAATAAATGTTTGCACATGCAGGTCTCATTTCATTTGTGAATATGGTCGCTAGTTGTATTCATTTGCCTATAAAAGCCTGAGGTTTATCTTTTTATAGCTGAGTAATGCTCCCTTGTGTAAAAATTGCACCTCTTTTTCATCTGCTCCTCAGCTTATGGGCCTTGGGTTGTTTCCAAGTTTATTTATACAATCATCAGAGATTGATGTCAGGTACAGTTCCTTTCCTGATAGGAGAAAGGACTGCCCAACAATTGACATGCACTTATGCACACACTCAGCATAGGAGACTTTTACAGAGAATCTAAGGAGAGGGCAAGATCTGGAACAAGAAAAACACCTAATCTTCAACAAAACATCATGCTTTGGTGGTTGCACAGGGGATAAGAGATGAATCGCCTATATTATACCAGGGAAGGCCACATCAGCTTGTGTGTCAGCTCTCTGAGCTGCATACATTTCTATGGGGCCCTGCCACACTCATGAGAAGCAGCGACCTTGCCTAAATACCTCAGGTACAGACAGGCTTGCTCCCAACAAGGTAGAAAATGCAGAAAAGAGCAAGCGAGATGCAGGGACTCTGGAGTGGTGTGTATTGATGTCAAAGGGAAGAATTTTACAGTACTGTCACCATTGCCAAACTACAAATGATACCATTAAATGAGACAGTTACTGTAAGGAGAAAATTGAGAAGTCATTTGTGCTGTACCACAAAAATTCAGAGCAGATGGTAATGGAGGAAGAATAGGGAGAAGGTTTGGGGGAGAGAAGGTAACAGCCAGATTGCAATGAATTGAACAGTGTAGGAAATGTGGGGAAATAGAGATGTAGGGCTTGCATATCCTTACCTGATTTTCAGAGAACATGTGCTTTGAACCATAATGCAAACATCAAGAACACTATTTCCAGCACAGAAACCAATAAGATTTGAGTGAAAAGGAAAATATCATATCATAGCCAAAGGCTGGAGAGCAACTTTTCTGGGCCAGGAGGCTCACAGGGCTAACTGCATGGATATGCTGCAAGTAGTGCTGTAATACACAGCCCCACGCCTGTTTAACAGAGCATGGATGGCTTCCATCTTGGAAATATTTACAATTTCTGTATTAGGCACCCACAAAGTATGTAGGAATGCATACCTCCAGGTCTCTTGTTTGACCCAAGATAAAACTAATTGATGTGAAACATAGGTGATTCACTCACCATTAATATAAATGGATTCAAAAATTGAGCTTCTTGCTTTCTTCTATCTTAATTTCCCTAAGAATATATAGACCAATTTTTTCATTAATTTTAACAATGACATAATGGTTGATATCTTCACAAATTACTATACATGACATTGTAGTATATCTATTAACTGCTTTAATACTTGCAACAGTACCATGAAGATCACCTGAAACCATTATAATTCCAGTGATTGTTATCATTATGGTAATAGAACGTCTTATTCATGGAGAAGCCAATGCAAGCAGAGCACCACCTAACAACTTATATGAGATCACACAACTAGCAAAGGATAAAGCCAGGATTCAAACTCAACCATCTAACTCTACAGTCTTCATTGAGTCAAACTATCCATTCCCTGGTCCGATGATCTTAGAGATTTTTCTTAACTTTGTCATCTCTACAGAGAGTTGCCACAGTGCTACAGGAAGAAAGCATTTTTCTCCACCAAAAGCATCAAAGCCATCCAGTGTGTGAGCTTGGAACCATACCTACCAAACATTACAGACCAGTGAACACATTTCTCCACTGTCAGACACATGAAGGTTTTTGTGCCTGAGACATGGAATGGGCATGATACCCATCCCATGGTCTTTGTCCTTTCTTGTTCTCAGTCTCTCTTCTTGCCACATTTTATCATCACCAGCACTCTTAGATCTCTTCCAAAAAGACTGAAGCTTGGACTTAGCCCATTCTTCACACAAGTTTTCAAGCATTTGTTTACCAACCACAGGTGTATGTTCTCTCACCAACACTTCAGTTTCTTCTGAGGGCTCAAATCAGGGAGACCACCACTAAGGTTTGCAAAGTGAGCTCTGTTGAGACATTCTATCCTAGTCTCTTTGAAGAAACATCCCTGCAGATATAAAGAAACGGAGATGGAATTATGGGCTTTAAACTTTCCTTATCACAGGATGCTTCTGAGGAAGTGAATCTTTGGCAAAACCTCAATACACAAAGTGACAAGGCAGTGCTTTAGAAATACAAGTGTATTGCTTCGAAGCTTTACAGTTGTAGCATTTGTTCCTTATGGAATCAGTCAAAGGGACAATGAGAAGATTTCAAGAAGCATAAATGATTTTAGTGTTTTAATGAATTTCATGGACAGCAACTTCAGACTAATTTGAGCCCCAGCCTCCCTATGACTAATAATTCTTTTAAAGTTTGAAGGAACACCTGAATTTTTAACTTATGCTCTTAGACTACAACAAGAAAGATCTAAAGTCTTTATCAAGGAGAAAAGCAACATCAGTTCCATGCTTTCGGTTGCCTTTCCAGGTAAGAGAACTAAAATATATTGGATTTGACAAAGTATTAGGTAAACAAAGCCATGAGTATTAAAGTTTAGGCTCCCGTGCTTAGTAGGAAAGCACGGATAATAAGCACAGCAGGGGTCCGTCAAGGTACTTTCGACTCTGACTGTGTTTATTATCCAGTATCACTATGGAAATGTATGCCTGACTACATTTATGGTGCCATTTAGATCTTTAAAATAGGCTCTTATGCTCAGAAAGAGGTTACTAAATTACTCACCCTGTAAGGTTTTCCTTGATTAGCATAATTCCTCCCATTACATGCCTTATCAAGAACACGTTTTCATTGTTGAGCACGCGTTGTGAAGAGACATTCAGGGGCATGTTTTCATAGCATAATGCCAGTTCTGAGACACTCACCTATCACTGGCCTTGAAATACAGTCTCCTTGGATAATTTACAAAGCTAACTTCTCAAGGTTCACTCTTTGCCCTGACGGTGGGCACAGGGAGTGATGATGTGTACATGTGTGCCCTGGTTCGCCTCCAAAGACTTTGCCTTTCTAATTGCTTGTGGTGTCAACTTATCTCTTTTTAAAGGGAGAAAAAATGTAAGTATCAATGGCAAGAACCCTTTGCAGAATTCAGAATCATGGATAATAACAATATTTAGGCAAGTGAATGTGTACTTAAGCTAGGAGTAGGGCTATTAGGAGACAAGAGCCCATACTGGTCCCATCACCTAACACTGCTGGTATCACTTTGTGCAGCCTCTGGGTGTTTGTGTGTAGCAGAATCCCTTCAGGATGCCAGGAAGTTCCTGAGTGCACACTAGATGGCAGCATGGTATACTGGTCATATGGGAAGAGCTGGGCCCAGCAGCAGGGGGTGGGGGGAAAGGGAGGAGAGGAGAGGGGAGGGAAAGAGAGGAAAGGGGTACAGAGGGCGGGAGAGAGAGAGACCCTTTCAGAGGGTCCCAGCTACTCAAGTGTCTTCAGCAACTCAATTTAGTCTAGCACTATGGGTCTCAGCAGAAAAATCCCTCCCTAGGATTGCAGCTGTCTTCTACACTGTACTCTGGGTTTCTTCAAACACTGTGAAAAAACTACTTTGTGCAGCTCTGTTCCTCATCTCCTCATCTGGAGATCTGTGATTTTATAAGGTGCAGGAGGACTTCAGTTGCTTAGGGTTTCCTCTGTGAGCACCAAAAAGATTATTTTGACCCCTTCAGCACGATTTGCATATGGTGTGCATTTGAATCCAAGTTATCTTCATTCAGAACCAAGTATTTCATTTAAAAGTGCCTCCCAGCTTCTCCTTGGCTCCCCACTTTTTATCTCAAAGGGAAAGTGGAACAAGAGTGGGACCTGTGTGCACACTACTGCTCTAGGGGCAGGGAAGAGGAATCTGATTGTAGCATTGTAGAGCTGAGCAGGAGCACAGAGTTCACCAGTCAGGGGATTTCTTTGAAAGCTAAAGAAACTGAGACCAGAGATCTTGACTTGCCTAAGGCCACACAGCTTGTCAGAAATCAAGCTTGTTCTGCAAAGACTGCTTTCTTATACCCTGCTGGGGCCCTTTCCATTGCTCCATGTGTGATTTATAGAAAGTCATAAATCCGCAGCAGATGAAACCTCTGGGCCCTGCAGCTCAGTTGGCTCACCTCCCTTACCCCACTGCTGTCCTCCCACCTCACAGGGGCTGATGCCTCAGCTCAGTCCAAAAGGGACTCTTCCCCAAGTCCTCCTTCTCCCTGAGCAAGAATGAAGGGAAAGCAAGAAACAGGAGAATCGATATTCACTGGGAAATTAGATGACAGACACAGAAGTCCTGAAATACGGCAGTCCTTCCCTTGGCATTTCCTCTTGACCAGAGAAGGAAATACCAGAAATCTCATAAGCGAGCCCATTTGGGAAGGGTTTTTCATACTCAGTATTCATATAGTTCACATTTTTCTCTAGACCTTTGAGTACTAATTCAAACCTTCCAGCCTCCAGGCCCCCTGGGGGTTTACCTATCACTAAATATTGTTGATTTGCAAAACACACAAATTCTTTGCCTAGAACAGACTCTCCTTTCATGGCTTTCTGCAGACACGGAGCCTTTTCCCAATTAAGCAGAGGCTGGCTTCTCTCTGGTTAAGATTACAGACAAGCACCACCACCCTTCTGCCCGCTGCAGCCGCTCCTCCCCTCGCTGTGACACATGGTTCTTTTGATCTCAACCCCAGACCATCGCCCAGGCTCCTAATTATTCACGAGCCATAAATCATGGTGGTAATGTGGTTCTTACTAGGGAAAAGGAGTATTGTTGGACCTGGAAAACTGGGTGCGTTGAGTGTTTCCAAAAGCAAAGCAGTAGGGGGAAGGAAGGCAGGAAGAGTAAAGATGTTTTAAATGTTTGTAGAAATAGTTGCTTTGATGTTGAATCCTCTCACAGAGGAAGTCAAGAGTCTGAAAACGAAGTCTGTATTTTTTCATATTTGGAGAGGTAATGAAATCCACAGGCCAGAGGCAGGTGTAAGCGGGGCCTCCTCAAGCAAGCGCAGAGCGCATTTCCAGTCCCACGGAGCATGCAGCATAAACACGTTTCTCTCTGCCCTCCTCTTAATTTTGCCATTTTAGTTTGAGCGGCTCACTTTCGTGGGAAATCTTCTTAACTATTCTGTGACCTTATTGAAAAGTAGTTGATCTGGATGAGTTTGGTATTTTCACCAGGAAATACTCTGGGAATGCCAAATTCTTTTTTAAATTTGGCCTCTCTAGGATGTTCTCCTGAGTCAGTAAAAAAAAAAAAAAAAAAAAAAAAAAAAAAAAAAAAAAAAAAAAAAAAAAAAAAAAAAAAAAAAAAAAAAAAAAAAAAAAAAAAAAAAAAAAAGCAAGTAATTTCCATGGAGCTGTTTAGGCTCAGCCTAAACTGTGGATGGTCATATGCATTCAGTACTATCTCACTGAGGAGCTTCATGTGCCTACCTGAAGGAAAGTATTCTTTTGTTTTTTCAAGGTGAGAAATGATGTATAAAAGTAGAGGCTAACTTCTTGACATCCTTTTATTGGTAAATTTCTTCTCAAAAGAGAAACTGAAATATAGGAGATTTTTTTTTCATGTATTTTGGTTATATTACAGCACACTATCATGTGCTGTAATATATAGACAAGGCTGGAGTGGAACAAAATTATGAGGTTTATCCTTATTCACCAAGTATTTATTGAAGAGCTACCCTGGGCTAAATGTTGGGGTCATGACAAGTTATGACATTTATTCAGTTAAACTTGTGAATTTAATAGCAGAAAAGATTAGTGCCATCTTTTCTTATTGGGTACATAAAACCCAAGTAGAGTTGACCAATTTGTTCTGGAAAGGGCCAGCTTTCAAATACTACAGGATTTTCAGGCCATGCAGTCTCTTTCTCACTCCTTAGCTTTGTCCTTATTACATGAAGCTACCATAGGTAACATGTACAGAACTGAGTAGTTTTATCATCCAGCAAAACTTTATTTAGGAACAGAAGCTAGATCAAGTTCAGACTGTGGGCTGTTCTTTGATGATGCATCCCACTAAAAGAAAAACAAGTTCAGGTTTAGAGAAAATGATGAAACAGAGGTAGCAGGACAATGAGGAAGACTGGGAAAGGTCAGCAAAGGCCAACTTGCTCAATCAGGGCAAAAAGACCAGGGGAGCAGGGCTGTCCTCATCCAGTAACCACCAAGGTAATAGCTGGTGGGTTGGCCAAAGTTGATCCAGAGAAGAGAATGACAAAAAGTACTGCAAAGAAATGGAAATTACCTGTGTCAGACTTCAGAGATGAGGCCACAACTGGGGAAACACAAGAGACTCTAGACCATTGGGTTGGAATGGTAGAGCTGAGGCAAGGCTAGAGAAGTGACAGCGGGAACAAACTAGTCCTGAAGGAAAGGGATAGCCACTAAGACTTTTGAGTGAGCCAGTCAGAAATCAAATCTAAGCTTCAAAGAAATCACTTGGACATTGATGCGGCCAATCTTTTCAAGAACTTGGGTAGTAGTACCCAAGTGGGGGTAGGAACTGTTTCACCACCTCTCTCTTCCAGTTCCTGTTCTAAAATATTCCTGGAGGCAGCTAGACATTTTCTCAATGATCAAAGCCTTAGCTAAATGAGCAATTTCTTTTTATTCCTGTGGGGTTTTATGCAAAATCTCATGCAAGCAAGATTTATTGTGAGAGGAGCTGAAAGAATTAGAGCAACCTAAGCTTCCTAGAACTGTCAGCTTCCTGTTACTGTAACAAATACTTGGGATAACCAACTTATAAGGGGGAAATGTTTATTCTGGTTCATAGTTTTATAGGTTGCTGCCCATGCTCAGCTGGCTGTGTGGCTTCTGGGTCTGTAGCGAGTAGCACATTAGAAAGGAGTATGTGGCAGAGGAGGCTGCTCTCCTCACTGCCAACAGGAAGAAGAGAGAGAGAGAGGAGGCCAAAGCTCCAATGTGTCTTTGACATATAAAGACGTGTCTACAGTGACCTCACTTCTGCCAATGAAGCCGCATCTCCATTTATAGCTCTAAGCATAGTAATCATGCAAATGAATGAGCTTCACTGTGACATTCTTATGTACTACTGTCCTCCCTTGCCTCCTTCCCCTGGTCCCCTTCTCTTTCCCTAGTAGTATTGCCCAGCTCCCAAAGGTTCTACTACCTCTCAGTTGTGCATAGGCTGGGGACTAAGCTTTCAACAAATGACCTCTGGTGGACATTTCAGGTCCACAGTATAGGATGCCCTAGTCATTTAATTTCCAACAAGGCATCAATAGAATTTACCTTAGACCAAGGTTGCTGGCCAAATTTTCATCTAACCATCAGAAACAAAGCTTTTACTTTAACCAGGTGATCGAGGTTAATATCACCAACAGTAAGATACAGTGGCAATATGCACTCCTTCACACAATGCACCAAGAAACATCTTCCCTGTGCTACACCTGCTAGAATGTATAAACGCATACAAATCATTAAAATATATTAGACAAACCCAAATTGAGAGACACTGTACAAAATTAATCGAGTCCTCAAAATTGTCAAGGGCATGAAAGACAAAGAAATCCAAGGGATCGTCACTGAAAAAAAAATGTTGATTAAATGCAATATGGGATCCTGGATTGAATCCTGGGACACAAACTGTGGTAAAACTGTTGAAATCCAAAGTCTATAGTTAATATTATGGTACCCATGTCATTATCCTGGTTTTAATAATTATGTTAGGCTTATGTAAGATGTTAACATTAGAGGGAGCTGTGAGAAAGGTATAAAGGAACTCCATCCTATGTTGCAACTTTTCTGCAATTCCAAAATTGCATAAAATAGAAATTTTTAAAGGACATAAAGGCATTTCTTAAAAAAATCTTGTTATATTGTTCCACTTTAAACAGGAAAGACTGATAAGTATTTCCTTGTCAAGTTGATTTGTCTACTAATAAACACTGATGATTGCCAAGTGGCTTTCAGATTGTTTCACTCTCAGAGTATTAATAGTCATTGTATAAATAAAATAGAGCATTGTGTCACTTAATCACCAGCTCATTTGGAATCTGCCCTTCCACTTGGTGCTGAAAACACTCAGCATGAGTTCCCCATCTATTACTTCTTCTGTGGTTCTTCCACTGTGACCTCAGGCCATGCACACCTGATGGCATTATGAAGAAGTTCTTCACTCTTTTATAGGGGTTGAGGAATAGTATTGTAGAGAGATTTGCAAATTTGGGGGCATAATTTGTGAAGTACAGACAATAAACCAGGATTCTTATCTTAATTCTTATATTCTTGGGCCCTAGAGCCTTGAGTTAATCAGTGACCACTGATCCTTTTCTGTAAAAAAATCAAGCCTTTTAGGATAAGATCTTCACCCTTCGCCTTGCATTGGGATCATCCAAGAATGTTTATTTTCCTTCTGTTTTCTTTTAATACTAGTGACTGGTACCACTCCTGTAGATTCTGGTTGCCAAGTTTTGGATTACAACTTAGGCATATAATGCTTTATAAGTTTTTTCACAGTGGTGTTGCCAGGTAGCCAGGGTTTAGAACCATGGCTCAATCCTTCTAATGTGTACCAGAAATTATTATTCAGACAAAAGAAGTCAATTGGAGTGGGTCTGAGTATTATCTTACACATTGAAGTATTCTGGCCATGGGTAGATAAGATACTACAGTAGGAAACATCTGCTAGCACTCCCTCAGGATACTGCTGTGTTTTCATCTTGCATAATAATTGTCTTAGGTAATAATTTACACATATAACTGCATTATTTAGCTTTTGGTACATGCCTTCAGGAGGATTTTTGAAAAACTGTATGCAGATACCTCACAGAAGGGCCATTTGAGTCCTACTCTTGCTCCTTCAGTATTCTCTATGCCTCCCCTTTCTCTTCCAGCTCCACTGCCTATACCTACCTGGAGATGCGCATTTACAGTAAAGTGTAAATGCCTAGCACAGGTGACATGTGTGCACTCAAGGGGGCTGAGCGGAAAATCAGGAGAAAATTGCATGGATTAAAATATAGCATTAAAAGATAGGGTAGCAGATCCAAATGCCTATGGGAATAGAGATCTGGAGGGGAGGGCAGGAAGGAGGGATGGGGTCTTTTGGGATGCAGAAAGCTTTAAGCACTATGGGGCCAGTTTTCTTCTGCTCCAACACAATTGTTGTTAGAAAGTATGTTAGCCCAGCAGTGCCAGAATTTTTGAACTTCAAGAAAATGAAGAAATTTATTGTTGACTTATAAATGCTAGACAATGATTTTTTAAAATAAATAGATAATACTAAGTAGGCCAAACCAAACACTCCACTGGATCAGACTGAACCAGTTTGCTGTCTAGTCTTTAAAGGTTAAAATTGAAAGAGTAGAATTGCAGGCAAAACTCATGCTTGAGAGAAGTGTTTTATTTTGTTTGGGATAATATCCAAGTCTTTTGGTTATTATAAGGCATGCTGGACTCTCCCAGTACAAGTTTGTTGGAAGGAGGAAGTCTGCTCCTGAAGATGCAGACTTAGAGGCTGCCCCTGCTGGTAGGTAGTGCATGACACACACAGGCGTGTCCAAGCCAAGTGTGGCTCAGGCAATTACCTTATCCATGGCAGGGGAAGCTTGAGAGTCAAAAGTCTGCAGGACGAGGGATAGAAGACTTGCAGTCCTTTCATTCTGATATGTGCCGAGTCATTAGAACAAGATGCCTTCTAGTGGATGAAGACAGGACAGAAAATTCTAGTGTTTCAGGTAAGAAAGAAAGCAAAGAAATACATCCTACCTTAAAGCAAATTAACTAGAGCTCCAGAAAAACCTCAAGTTCCACCAGGAGAGAACAGATGACCTGTGAAATGGACTGCAGCACTGTGGTTGTGCTAATACAGGACCAGGCAAAATTCAATCTTAAAGTTTTACCTATGGTAACAAAGGTCCTGGCTCACCAGAAATCAGATTTCTTGGGAATGGTTCTTAATTCTAAATCCTACCGGTTGAGAGACTGAAAGTTAATTTTTCCCTGGTCAAGTCTAACTCTGGGCTCTGTTGGTGTGTGGGGTAAATAGCTCCTGGTGATCAGGTATGGCTCATTTATGTGTATGGTTTTGGAGAACTGAGAATGAATCAGGCCAGTGATGAACATGTCCCGGGACCCTTACAACCACCTAGATGGATAAGTGCCCACTGAGCTTGCATTGCAAACATTGGAAACAAACCATAAAATTCATATCCTTCTTCCCAAATCTAGCCTAGGGCACTATTAATCTCTGTCTTTGTAATTTAACATAGCAGAGCTATATATGTATCTCACTGGTAATGTGTTTGCTTGGCAGAGGCAGGGCCCTAGGTTAAATCCCCAGAAAAATAATTGACAAAAAGACCTGGTCTCAGAATATCCCAGAAGTGAGCTCTACATAAGACTATTCCAGAAGCACAACAGCTCAATATCCAGTCATCTGTCAGCTGGATTAGTTACACTTTCCAAGAGTGAGAGGAAATAAAAGTAGTCCAGCCTCCTTCAAAAAGCCTAACATACCAGCCTCAGAAGAAGTGACCAGGCTTTCTTGGTGGCAGTCATCTCTCATTTTCCAAATAAATGTCAACTCCTTGTTTACTCCTGCAATGATTGACCATGCATGAGCTGTGGCAGTAGGAATGAACTGAACTGAACTGAACTGAAATGAAGTGTAAGTTCTAGCTTCTCTGTTTATTTACTCGATCACTTGGGGAAAGGAACTCAGTTGTGAGCCTCAACCTCCCTGTGTCCCAGTGAATTTGACCATGCCCACTCTTGTTACCAGCTCCACAGGGTTGGTGAGAATAATGGATGCAAATCTTATTTAAACAACTTCAGCCAACAATGATCAATGCTGAAAGGCAAACTGTGGAAAGGATGTACCCAAATTGCTGGACAGTTTGAAAAAAAAAAGAAATGAAACTACATTTTTTTATTTGGAAATCTTCAACAAGCCATCAGTGTTGATTCTCACCTGGTGGCAGCTTCTAGCGTGCAGACAGCGCTGTGAAAAATATTTTGGTTTTTCCAAAATGGATTGAGTTTTTTGAAATGTTGTACATTCGCCTATATAAATATAAGATGTTAATTCTTTGGTTTCCATTACACTTAGCTTTCTTGTTTGCCTGTGTTAACAAAGGTGCCTATTATAAACAGGAGGGAAAAATCTCATGATGCTGCTTTAAATCTGCTGTTTTTGTTTGTTTGGCAGGCTGGTGGGGTGGTTGTTTAAAGAAACTTTCACACTTAAAACCTTGAACCTGACTCTCCAGTAGTGTCCCAGTCTTTTGAAAAGTTTCAAATGCGGCCTAATAGCAACGTGGAAGTGGGGCAAGCAACCCAAAGGAAGGTCATCGAGTGAGAGGTTTATTTTATTTTGTGAGAGCATTTTTTTTACAAATTTCCTTGGCTTGCCTGCAGCTGCTCTGCATGGAGATGTTCATGCATGGCCAAGGAGGTGCTGAAGCATGCATCGCTAACTTGCACACCTCCAGCTTCCACGAAATTCAAGAAAAAGCAGTCAGTGCAAAAGGTTCGCATTCTAAGCACACTCCAGAAATCTCAACCCATCATTGTAGTGAAAATGCTAATTTTATTTCTCCATAAAGCTTCAGTATTACCAGCTACCTTGATCTTTCCCTAGGCATTAATTTCTCCCTGCATGTAAGCAAGGATTTGGGATGATGGAAAGCACTTTTTAGCTAAAAAAATTTGGGTTGCCTCTATCATTTACAACTTATATGGCTGGGATTAGGCATTTTCCCGTTCTTCTGTAAAATGGGGATTGCTCCTTAGTGATGGTGTGACGAACATGAAGTTGATAAGTGTGAAGCACAAGAACATCATAGTAAATGCTCCATAAATAACAGTTAATTTCTCTCTTTTTTCATCTACTCAAACTTCTCTATCTTTTCTCTGAACAGTACTTGTTTTCTTTATTCTTAAAGGCATACGTTCCATGACTGAGCTACATTCTCTGCTCACTTAATTTGTTGCTTTCAAACACTATGATATACACTTTATATAGAAATTGTATAATTTATAATAATTCCAAGATAATTCAATGGTAATCTTTTATGTATTTGGTTACTGCAGGGTCTCACTATCCAGCTCAGATTCATGGTGATCCTCCTGCTTTCAGCCTCCCGAGTGCTGGGATTGAAAGCACAGGCCAATATTCCTGGACTCTGGCAGGCTCAGCCCACATGGGGTGTGGCTGGAGTGGCATGTGGAGCCAGAGATCAAACCACAGCCCCTGTACTTGCTTAAGCTTGACTAAGTTTGCCTAAACAGGCACTTTAGTCTGCTGGGCTATCTCATTGGCCCAATGTTAAAAAAATTTTTTACAGGGTCCTTACATCATCCTCCATAAGAACAGTAATATGAATAGACATAAAAACCTCATATAATTGAGGTATGTTACTTTTAGATACCTTAGATACCTTAGCAAATGGAAAAAGTAAGCCCCAAAATATCGAAAAACACCCAAAATCATAAGCCAGCATATGTTCCTCATTCTTAACATTTCTGACTTATGAAAGTGTCATTTGCATGGTGTTCCATGTTATTAAGTGTTTCCTTCTTTAGTCAAAGCTGTCTTTCCTTTTTCGGCAAAGCACCCACAGTGAAATGTACCTCTGAAGTCTTTTAATAGTGACAGTGACCTTATCACAATAATGAGAAGCTCTGTGATAGCACATCATAGTCATGTTTTATATCACTTATTGATGACAGTTGAAGAAAACAAACTCAGTACAAAATGAGGATGAGGAAGCAGACAGCCCAAGATGGTCAGCGGTGACCCAATAGCTATCCACAGAAAGTGTTTGTCTTCATCAGTATACAGGGGTTGGAAAATTGCATGATCATAGATGAAATTTCCTTTGTTCTTTCATGACAGATACTATTTTAAATTTTGGCAGATGTTTAAAACTGATGATTCTTTCAAACTTCCATACCAGACAATGTCATTTGGAAATCAATTTGTAATTAAAACTAGAAGCATATGGGAAGATGTCCATACCAGAGCTCCAGATTTTCTCCACATTGGAATGACTTAGATCTTGATTTCTTGCATAGACTGTTGACCATTTTAGCTGAAGGAGCAAATGCTGGCATTTGCCCTGATGGCAAATGCTGGTTGTCTCGATGCAGAAAAGATGTGCCTGTGTACAAGGGTAACATAAAAAAAATCTTAATGGGTTTCAGGAAAATACATTAAAATAAATGAGTAGAGAATTTTATAATTTTCATATTAATGTTTTTATCCCTTAATTGCTTTTGTTCTTTCTTATTTTTCCATGTGGTTTTATGTAGAAAGGATCAGAGTGTAAAACATGAAATGAAGACAGTAAAACCATTTGGCATCATTTGCACCAACACCTGGTTGTTTTAAATCAATTATACCGCTCCACCTCCAGTGCCAAACCATGGTCTGGGCCACCATCCCCCTCCCCAGAATTAGAGCAACAGCTCTCGCTTTCGGTCCCCTGCTAGCCTTCTCATGTTTCTAGTCCATTCCCAAAAAAGAAACACAAACTAAAGGTAGTTAGCTCCGCCACATTATTGTCCTCATTCATTTGTCTAGCACTGATTGTGATTTCTCAACTCTGCTATAGTAAGAATAAAACCCCAACTTGGTATTCAGACTTTTAGGGTCATCTGTGTGTCCTCTGTCTCCCTCCAGTCTTACCTCTTCTCCTCAGGCACAAATGTTCTGCTTCACTGGCCCTCTTTCTTTCAGTCCCTCAGCACACAAACCCTTTCCTAATGCAAGACTATGTGCAGCACCCACTTTCTGCTCTTACTCCAGCAATGTCTCCCTCTCCTACCTGCTTATCTTCTCCAAGAAGCCTGTTCTCACATATTTCAGGTAAAATGTCACCACTTTATAGGCAGACCTTGATCACCCAATGGTGAATCCTCTCCCCTGCCTCACTCCTTTTCCTGGTTATCTTCATAGCACTTACATTCAAAGTTACACTGTTGGTTTTCACCCTTGGAGGCCAATGTTGAGACCCTTCTGTCTCTAGACTGTCTCTGCTAGATACAGAGAGATAAGAGCCAAAATGGACTAGAGGTGGGGCATAAGGGCCTCAGTATTTGCATCCTTTTTAGAGAGTCCTTTTGAATCTCTAAAAGGTTTTCCATCGCTGAGCTAGGCTCTCTGCTTATCCTCAGCCCCCACATGATTTGACCCCCAGAGAGCCACCGGTTAGAAGCAGTTCTGATGCTTACCTTGAGGAGCCAGGGCCAGGACCAATGTTGAGGGAAGCAGGTGGGGCTCTCAGGGCTGTGCTGGGGCTCATCCCTCTCCCCACAAATGGTGGGAGCAGGAGCGAAAGCCAGAGCTTATGCAAAAGAAGCTTCTGCCTGCTTCTCACAGCTCTGGAATCTTGGGCTCTAAGTCTGAGGTCCCAGGCCCTCAGGATGACCTCAGGGATGCAAGTATCAAGATCATTATGCCCCATCTCTGGAGTACTCTACACACCACTACCAGCTAGAAGAGTTACTGGCCAGCTCCATGGAGACCTGGATGGAGACCCTCAGTCTGTCTGAGGAGGTAGATGGTGCGGAGCTGAGTCGGGATGACAGTGTGGTGGACCCAAGTACAGATTCACAGGTGGCATCATGGCCCTGCAGCCAGCTGAAGTTTGCCTAATAAAAGACTCCAGGGGCCAGCAGAAGAAGCCCTCAAGCAGCCTGGAGGCCCCTCTCCCCTGGATGCCGTTTCAAGTGAGGGTTCAGCCAGCTCTGAACCCTGGGAACCTTCTAGCAGACTAGGAGATGAGCACTTGACCCCCATGACGGAGATAGAAAGGCCCTGCCTTAGGAGCAGCCCCCGACCTTGGCCTCATAGGCTCAGAACAATCATAGCACACGGACAGTGGGCCAGACCCAGACCTTCTCAGGCTGTCCCATCAACCAGGTCCTCCAGTCCAGTTTGGTACAAGTGACAAGGATTTAGACCTGCTCTTGGTGGTAAAAGACTGTTTAAAACTTAGAAGCAACTGACAGCACTGTGGCCCAGAGCCCAGCTCCTCAGGCCAGCACCGGTACGTGGAGGTCTAAGTAGCTGTGGGCCTCCCACTATGGGTCCCGGGGATCCGTGAACTTGCAGTTGTACCCCAAGAGTGGAAACTTCCCCCTGGCACACCCTCACTGCACCTTTCAGTCCCAGACCCTTTATCTACGCCCAGGCCCAGGCCACCCTCATTGCTGCTCTGGGTAGCAAAGGCCCACTTTCTGAATTTCTCAGCCCTGCAAGCCACAGAGCCTGGAACATTGCCAGCCTGAGTTCTCTGCCATCCACCTTCCCTCTTGTACTCTCTAGCTCTCTGCCCTGGCCTTTTGCAGGACCCATGTCTGCATCAGTTCGGCCAGGATCTGCCATTCCCTTTAGACTTTGACCCCCCTCCTCTGAAACCCCATGCACAAAGTGGCTTCCTTCCTCCAATGGCCCCATGCCTAGCAGATGCTGCTGCTCACGCAGACTTGCAGTTATCTATACTGAAGTTAGGCTTCCTCCACCCAGTGCCAGCTCCTGCCACGCACCCCTTCTCTCCGCAGCCTCCCAGCCTAGCTCTGCAGCCCCTAGCTGCTCCTGCAGCTCTGGTGCTGCCTTCACCTGCTCACCTACTTCACTGCCACAATGGAGCTAACCTTGGGGCATTGGGGGCATCTCATACTGCCCCGGCTGGAAGGTTCTTCTCCAGTCTCAGTTCCAGTCTCAAGGCCCCACCTTTCACCTACAGCAGGGTACTCTTCAGGGCTCCCAACCTGGTGCCTTCCTGGATGCCAAAGCCTTGGAGTACATAGGGCCACCTTGAGAGACGCCTTCCAGAAGTGCAGAGAGGACAAAGAGCCTAGATTGCCTTCCCCCCTGCTGAGGGAGTTCCCTGTGCCCTGTACCTCCCAGGACTTAGATTAGATTATAAATCCATAAGGAGGGAAAGGGTAGTTGTGGAGGATTGTGGGACTAGAGCCTCATCTCTCCTCTTCCCCCTTCCCTGGTCCCTTATCCCTGAGATGGTTTGTTAAAAAGGCCCTGTGGCCTTTTTAAAAATAATTTTTTTCATAAAAAGAAAAAAACAATTCCATATTAATATCACTTGTCTCAAAAGAAAATACAATAACACATATGCCCTAGGCTTGCCATCAGGGGCCTAACTGTAGTAGAGATCCAAGCTGAGGAAGTGGATAAATAAATAAATCAGTGACCTTTCCCCTTCTCAAGTCATTGTTGCCAAGCTGACCTGAGAGTTAAAGATGCAGTGACTACATTTTTAGTACCCTTTGTACTCTTATAGTTCTTGATCTTGGAACATGGCTAAGCCACACTTCTGCTGCTCAGTGGCTGGACCTGCTTTCCTGTGGAATTGTGTGGGGATGCCACACAAATGGAATCAGCCACCACCGTCCATGCCGACCTACATGGGTCTGGGATGTAGGCACTTGTGGCCCCAGTCTTAGTGTAGTCCTGGACTGATGGGAGAGTGAGGACAGGCAAATCCAGACAGAGGTGGCTTAGACTAGGTTTTGAGCCGCAGTGCCCCATCACTCTATCGTCAGATGCTCAGAGTTTTCCTTATTCCCAGGACATTTGTAAGCTATAGCACTCAGCTCTCCTGCTCACTCATACTTGAGACACACAACTGAGTTGCACTCCATCAGTGCTTTCTCCTCAGTGGACAGAGGCTGAGATCTTCCATAAGAAGTTAATTTTCTGAACCATAAGTCATTCCTTAATTTCTCTCTAGGTATGAGGAGGTAGGACTATAAATTGTTACTTAAATTCTAGAAGAGAGCAGACTAAGTGAAGAGTTGCTTTGATAATAGAAGCATCCAGAAAATGTGTGGGGAGGGAGAGCCTGCGGATGGGGGGGTTGGACTGCCTCTCCTTGGCCTACTGAAACATCTTCCTTACTTAGGTGGGTTGGCTTCATTAGATAAGCTCCCCGGGGAAGATGAGCTGGAAGACTGGAGTCCCAGAGGGTCTGTGGAGGGCCCCATGCCAGTAACTGTTGTTCTGAGTTATAACCCAGATGTTGGGTGAGAACTGTAGCTCAGGAGAAACTCATACTCAGCTTTCCTAGGCTCTTACGTTTTTGCAGGTTTTTGATTATTTATTTAACAAGCTTTTTTTTTCTTTAACTTCACTCCCAGCTCTACCTTTGTTTGTTCAACCTTTTGTCTATTGACTTTAAATTAAAAATAAACTTTAAAAAGCACCACACAATAGAGGTTCCTTGGCTAAGTGATCACGCAGCACCTTTCCTAAAGAATGAAACAATTAAAATCCAATCATGGCTCGCTGACGTTTTGTACTATGATGCTAGACTTCCCGCTCCTTTGACCCTTCTCCTTCCGGTATCCTGTTCTGGGACAGAAGTGACAGCACAAAGGTTTCCTGCTCCTGTCCTCTCCACTTCCGATCCCTCACTACATCCTCTGTCTATTTGGAGCGCAATGATTTGGTTCCTCTGGAATTCCTCCCGGTTCATATATTCAGTGACACTCATTGCTAATTTGGGATGCCAAAATGCTGGCCAAAGCCGCGCTGAGCTCCTGTCAGCCCTGAGCTTCTCACTCAGCTGCCTTCCTGGTACAGTGGGAAACCTGATATTCCCAGCCGGCTGGTCACACTTTGTTTATTGGGTGCCTTCTCAGTGCCCTCTTGCTGACTCCCCTGGGTGTCTGAAACAAATTAAGCCCTTGAACTCTTTCATAGAATTTCTCAATGCGCACTCATTTTGAAAAGATTTTGTGGAGGTATCAGAAATCAGTATCTTTGGGGTCCCCAGGATGGTGTCAAAGACAGCAGATTTGCGACTTGGAAGTTACCATCTTGCAGATTACCCAGCAGCCTTCAAGCCCTCCCTTTCCTCCCTGAGGATTCTGTGTCTAGAATTAAGGTTCCAGCCCGTTGCACAACAGCCCACAGCCAGGCTCACTTCTGTGGTCGGCAGAGCACTTAGCACATTGTTGCCAGTCAGAATGTATTAAATAGGAGCTGGGACCACACTCCCATAGAAGAATAATTAAAAGAATATGGGTCCTGCCACTCATGTGGTGCCCTTCTCACCATCACTTAGGCTACCAGTGTGCTTGGGAGGCCCGGGCCAGGCCAACGCAGGGCCATAGGCTGGGACATCAGGTGTTGCTTGCTGCTGCAGGTCTGCCTTGCTTCAGGAGGCCTTGGTCTCTTACAAGCTCTGTGTTGCCTGCCTGATGGCCAGTTGTCCCCAAGACACCCACCATGGAGATGGGGGACACCAACCACTGCCACTGGCCCTGTGGCTCCAGATGGAAATGTACAGGCAGGGTACATATTTTTCTTTGTTCTCAAAATAAAATTGTCTGTCTCTCTCTCTTTCTGTTTCTCTCTCTCTCTGTCTGTCCACCTCTCTCTCTCTCTCTCTCTCTCTCTCTCTCTCTCTCTCTCTCTCTCTCTCTCTCTCCAATTTTCTCCTCCTAAGACTCACTAATAACTTACTTCATCTGAACTATACTGGAATACCCTGCTTCACCCCTCAGAAGCCAGGCCTTCTTCGAGTGCACAAGTCGAAGCACTCACCATGCTAGAGGTGCTAATGAAGGCACTGGCATAGAAAAGGTTCTCAACACATGGATTACTGAAAGGAGGAGAATCAATACATTTCCCATTGTTGGACTAAAATTTCTGAAACTGCTCATGGTTCTAGAGGTTACAAATCAAAATCAGGAAAGACCATTGGTTTAGCCTTGGAAGATGTCCTCCTTGCCTAGGTCAAACATGGTAGAGAAGCAGAAAATGCACTGTCCACATGCAGAAAGGACTGAGCACATGAAGCAACTTTACTGTCTAGTAAGCTACTGTCAGGAGACCCAGCACCATTCTCCCTCAGGGAGGACCCTTGCTGAGCTGAGGCCTCACCTCTTAAGTTCTCCTCACTTCTCAGTCTTGCCACACTGGGGCCCAAGTTTCCACAGCCAAACCATAGAGCAGGAGTTAAGAAGAAGGAAAAATGGGTATGGGTAGAATTTTATGACGTTCTTTTTTGGGACTGGAATCAAACTCGCAACCTTGTGCTCACCAGGCGGCGGCTGTGCCACTGAGCTGCATGCCCAGCCCTTTTCTGACATTCTAAAACCCAGAGATTCCTTGGGTCATTCCAAGAGTTTCAAAGTGACTTCAACATAAGGAGCCAAACATTTGACCCCCTACTTCCTTCCTGTATACCTGCTGTCAGTCAAAGGTACAGAGAGCCCAGGGAGAAGAACACACCCGCAGCAGCATGCAGTGCTGGTGGTCACTGAGAGCCCTGCAAGTCGCTTTATAAAGCTGGTACCTGCATGGACTCACTAGATTTAAAGACACTGCAATTGCTGCGATGGTACAGGTGCTACATTTTCTATAGAAAAACAGCCAGAAAGCAGAGATCAGGGCTTAGAGACTCAAGCTCTCTAAAGTTGTGTGACCCCCTCTCGCTGGTTCTGGGTCCTCTCTGGCTTTGCAGTGACAGAATGTGAAAAATACGGTCTCAGTGTGCCCCCCATTCCCCACCTCTTGCTTCTGTCCTGACTCTGACACTTGATTCTTCGACAGTCACATCTCCTGGCAACCAACTTAGGTGTGGACCACCTGGTGCCCAGGGTCCCCCTCTCCCTCATCCTGGCAGTCTCTTAAACAACAGCCATGTTTCTTCTCAGCATTGCCACCTTCCTCATCTCCCCAGTGGGGATGACAACGGTTCAGTCTCTTTCAGCTGGATGCCATCAAGGCTTTTCTGAGTTGCTGCTATGGAGACAAAGCACAGGTACCGCTTCCGTTTGCCACCGCTTGCTATTAAAAGACAGGCACGGAATGGGAGCCCAAGATGTTCAGTGAGTCAACCTGGAACTTACCCCTTTTTAAAAATTCTAATAGAGGGTAATTCATGCAAGTTTGTTGGCAAGCCATCTGCCTCAGGGACTGAACACAGGTTAGATAATTAAACTCAACCTGTTCTTGCGTGGCTGTCTGACTTACCATTTACCTCGCCTCAGACTCCTCGCCTCCAAAACCCTACTCTCCAAACTGGTTAACTCATTGTTCCCCCAAAACACCTGTCTCGCCTTCTTATTTTTACTCAAGCCATTCCATCCACCTGGAATGCCCTCCTTCTCCTCTCCCTCTCCAAATCCTCATTTGCCTCACAATATGTTCCCTAGCCTCTCTCTCTCTCTTTCTCTCTCTCTCTCTTTCTCTCTCTCTCTCTCTCTCTCTCTCTCTCTCTCTCTCTCATGAATTCCAATAGTAATGAATTCTAGACAATTCAGCTGGTAATTAATCATATGCCGCTTTATGATACTTTTCCTATTGTTACCTTGAATTGTTATTTAAGTTCTTGAATTTTAACAAAACTGTTTCCATATGTTTGTCTTGTTTTCTTAATTGAAATATAAGTCTTCACAGGGAAGAGATGTATGATGTCATTGTGTCCCCTCTATTACTGAGTATGGGGCTGATTTGCTAATGTCTTTTTTTTGTTTTTCTCTGTCTCCTTCTTTTTCTGCACCCCCCCACAACCAGTTGGACAAGCAAAATTATCAAACTGCACCTAATTACTTTGGTAGCAGTAAACTGTATCTTCTGAGTGACAGCAACTGTAGGTGGCTGGAGAAGGTGAGCAGCTTTTAACCCAGAACTGAAGAGTGAGCAGAACAGTAAATCATATGCACGGCCTAGTGGGGACTGGACAGAGTTCTCAAAGGAGACCCCTGGCCAGATCTGTGTCAGGAAGATCCTGCGCCCCTACCTCCCTTCCAAATGAGGATGTGTTAGTTACTCCACAGTAGTGTCTCTTCCTTGCTTTTCTTCACCTCCACCCTCCCCTCTCCCCACCACCTTACAATGGATTTGCCTTTATTTCTCTCTCCTATCTCAAGTCATTGCAAAGATGCATCCTAAAGTTTTTTATATGGCTCTGGCCTCTTCCTCTGTTATTCAAAGTCAGAGACTTCAAACTCATTGCACAGAAAAGTATAAAAAATGGCCTAAATGAAAGTATCATACGCAGTAGTCATCTTCCACAGTGACCCCACAAACCACAGACCTCTATATTCACACCCTTTTGAAGTGCCCTCTCTTAAGCATGAACTCCGAAGTATAGATAAACAAGTGAAACACAGTGAAAGTAATGGTATTGTCTTCTAGGTTTCAAGAAAACTTGATATTCTATCTTGTTCACAGCCCCGTCCTCTTTCTCTGGGCCTTTCCTCTGCACAAAGCCAACTGACATGTTACAAATAATCCTATAGAGAGTCTCATGCACCAAAAGGCTGATATTTTGAGGACCTGGGATCTAAGTATATGAGGAAGCTTTGAGCAGATCCTCCCAGAGCTGAGCCTTCGTAGTCTCAGCAGACACCTTCATGGCCAACCCCAGCCAGGAACTGGAGCAAGACTGCCACACCTGCTGACCACACCCACTGGGAAGCTGTACACATCTGCTGTTTGAAGGCAGAGTTTTTACAGTAATGCGTTATGCAGTGGTAGGCAAGTAATACAGTATTTCGTTATGATTAACCATCCAGAAAATGGCCAGGATCATCTGAATGCTTCTGATTATATTTATAACGTTTCCCTTCTGAGAATTTGAAAACTATAGATGCTGCATTTTGGTTAAAATAATTGAACTGACACTGAATAGATGGCAGATCTTCTACTTGTTGTCCATCTTTCCTCACAGTGAAATTGGCTGATGGTAAGCAACAGACCATGAGCTAGGCTAAGATTTCACAGCTAGATAAATGTCTGGTAAAATAACTATCACAGAATGAGTCACTTAGCCTGCTCCAGTTCTCAAAATGATCAGAAAAAGACTATTATTGGCAGTGGCTTTGCCTCTGAAGTTTAGCATAATTCTCGTAATTATTCAAGAAAGAGCTAAACTATGACTATATTTGAGGTTGTACCTTTCCTTGTCAGAATACATCTCATATGCTTAATGGAGGACCAGGGGTCAGCAAACCATAGCCCCTAGGCCAAATCTATTATGTCACTGCCTGGTTTTATAAAAAAAACCTTATTGGAACACAGCCATGCTCATTTGTTTACATATATCCATGGGTGCTTTTGTGTGCCAAGTACAGGCTTGAATAGTTGAGGCAGATTGGTTGAAATCCAAAGACTCAATCTTTATCATCTGTGCCTTTGCAGAAAATGTGGGCTGACCCCTGCTCTAGGGGAAGTGATTTTTAAACTGAACTCAAAGATACAATTTCTGTGGGGTTTTAATAAATAGTGAGTGGAGAGAAATGGTTTCTACTATCAACAGTTTGGGAAACACTGGATTAAACAACATTAAACAAGTGGCTTTTCTATAAAGCTTCTCTAAGTTCTCTAAAGACATGAAATGCTGTATGACTTTTATAGTGTTTTGATTATGAAGCTCTTTATGTCAGAAAATATCTCAAAGAATGATGTTCAATACACTGGGAAAAGCTAGTTCGGGGCTATGAGAGTAGTACTATCTATCTGAGCATTGACTTTGGAAAGTCTGGAATAACATCATTATTTTTTACAAGTTTCAACAATTCAAAAGTACTGAGAAGGCCAGGAAGATCATGAACCCAGCATGCACTGGATATTCAGAAAAGCAGATGAATGCAAACATAAAGGTACTGTTAGTACAAGGCTCAGTTTCTGTGGTGCTAGCAACACTCAAAACATAAAGCCTTAAAGTTACATTGACCAAGTTACTTCAATGTGTTTCATGTTTCATATAATGGAACCTCCACATTTCATATGGGGATAAAGTAGAGGCCTTACAGACTATAGCTGGGAATTACAGAAAACCTAGATTTTTAACAGCCTATTTGAATTAATAGGGATTCTACTATTCAAAAGAAATTTGGACATCTTCACTCCAAAGTTTTATTCCAGAATTGATAAATTATCAAGGAGATCATGCTCACAAGTGGCCAGTCATAGACCTGCAGTTCAGACCTAGGTCATGATTGGCCTTCCCTTACACCGTGTAATCTTAATGTTAGCCTGAAAGACACATTTTCTGGATGAGTACCCACAGTTAGGAGCCTAGCCAATGCCTGGGGAATTTCTAACTTACAACTTCAGCCTGAATCATCAGAGGAGACAGGGAGAAGGGGCCCAAGGAGAATCTAATGAATTCAAATAAGAATAAAATACAAAGGATGACACGAAAATAATAGGCAATTGGGTGAGATCTTCCTGATGTCCCAGAAGTAGGGCCATGGTCCAAAGTTTAGCTCAACACAGAATGTGGTAAGCACTGCAATAGGGCTCAGCAGGGGCTCCATGTCTGAAAGGACCCCTGTCAAATTCAGAAGAGAGCTGACTTGGGAAGGGCAAGGTAGCAAACAGTGACTCATGAAGTTCATGTCAGTGAAAAAGGTCTTTTCCGTCATTTTCCTGTTCTTGTGGTTGGCACTGCTTTCTCTTCATAAAAGCCAGAAATGCGGTTTCCAACAGAATCATGAAAAACTACTGTAGGTGACTTCAAGAAAAATAGACACGGCATACATCCTAAACTTCAGACTTGAAGGTCTTGTCCAATGCAGCCATAGCAGCAGAGACCTAAATGGAAATATACAAGGAAACCAGGAGCACAGGACAAATAGGTTCTTTCCATTCTTGACACCTACCAAGGAGAGTGGAGAAAGTACATTTGATGCCCATCACTGGGAGTCTTCTGGAAGGGAAATATTTGAATGGAGAATGGAGTTCACTTACAGACCAGAGATTCTTGAAGACAGTTGTTCTAGGCCAAAGGTTAAAATCACAGAACTCATCATGAACGACATAGCAGGAAGTAGATCTCAGGTCTCTGTGGACCTGGAAAGTACAAGAGGGGACTGCAGTGATTCCCATAGTTCTAGGTGAAGCATTTTAGATAGCCATTGGACACATTTTAGATAGCCATTGTGAAGCATTTTAGTTAGCTATTGGACAAAGTAATAGCAGCTCCAACATAGGAAAGGAGTCAGAGACACTTACCACTGTTTAAGATCAAGATATAACTGCCCTCTGAGGTAAAGGGGGAAATTGCTATTGATAGAAGTATTCAGAATGAAGCGTAATACAGACCCGCAAGCACTCCCCACATACACATATATATGCACATGCACGCACATGTACACAAACTAGTTACACAGAGGCTGCTATGTGATTAGAAACACCAACGTTCAGTAGGGCCAGAGTGTAGGGGAGTTTGACCAGGACAGTTTCTAGCACTCCAGTCCTGCTGCCCATCCCTTGAAGGCCAGCCACAGTAGGTCAAAGCTGTACCTGGGAAGTCCACTGAGTTAAAGAAGCTCAAGGAGGGGAGAAAAGAAGCGTACTAAGAACAGACCATCCACCTTCAAGCCACTGGAGCCACAGAGAAGAGTCAATGTTTAGAGAAGAGAACATAGCTTTGGAGCAGATTGAAAATGAAAATATCAAAATAATAAAATGAACTTTTTATATATCTGGTTGTTATAGGGTCTGACCATGCAGCTCAGACTTGTGGAGATACTCCTGCTTTCGCCTTCCCCAGCACCGGAATTACAGGTGTGCATCACCGCACCTGCCAGACTCTCGCAGGCACAGCTCACCCTGGGGGCAGGGCTGATGCCACCTGTGGTGCTGGGGATCCAGCCCGGCCGGCGTACCCTGCACTTGCAAAGCCTGCCTAAGCAGGCGGTAGTCTACCGAGCTATCTCGCTGGCCCCCTAAAGTGGGCTGTTCTGATAGCAAAAGTGACAGGAAAGTTAGAGGAGCCAGCTAAGCTGCCTTTGAGGTAGTCACTTCTCAGCAGGAAATAGGTCAACAGATTCTTGTTGAAGGGGCTGTTCTTGAATAAGTATAAAACTGTTTTCATTTTTATACTCATAACACATTAAGACTTCCTAGTAAACTTGTTACATAAAGTAAACTCTTTGGGCAGAATTTCAGTGTGTTTATATTGCCGAGGCTTTACTTCCAGGGGTTCTGAAGGCCACAAGCAAATGATTTCTGCATTCTGCAAATGAGCTCCCAGTGAGAGGAGTGCAGGGTATCAAAGGGGCCCTCTCTCTACAGCCTTCTGTCTTCCACACATATCACAAGGCAGTTCACGCCCCCTCTACATCAAATGTGGTCTGTTTTTAATTGGGAACAGAACTTTTCAATGCTTGTGCCCAAAACAATTAAAAAGTAGAAGGAAGAAGGAAAGGACTAGAAAAAGTTTCAGTTTTGCCCTAATTTGAGAATCTATGATTTCTTACTGGGTTTTATCAGTACCAAGAGTTGTTTGTTTTGTTTCATTTCATGGACTTTTTTTTTAATGATTCTTTTCTTTTTTCACAGTTCTCTATACAAGCCTAAATTTATCTGTTTTAAAAACTCCATCTGGCTTTCGTGTTACGGAAGCCCACACAAGCCTGCACCAACCGTTCCAGAAGCAACCAAGAGTTATCAAATGGAAAATGTTTCAAAGCAGAGGACAAAAAGCTAATTAAGGGCTGGGGTTCTTAATAAGGAATAAAGCACAGTGTATGTTGAATGATGCCTATGCACGTGAAATTTTCAAAGACTGAAATGATTTGCAAGGAGGAAAAAAGATAGATGACTTGGCCAATTTTTCAGGTCCTATCCCCAAAATAATCCTGTCTATTCCCATTTATATCAATAGACAAATGTAAATTTCTTGCAAATAATCTCAAAGTTCAGTGATAATGAAATATAAACAATTCTGAATATAAAGACCAGTGTAAGACATGGCATAGTATACATATAACAAACAAAAAATAATATTCCATTTATTTTAAAGACTTTTGCTAGTTTTCTTCGAAGACTTCACTTGTCTTCCTCAAGCTTACTTAGACAGATTTTCCTATCATTTACTGTCCTTTACTAATTTGTTAATTAATTAACGGCCTTCTCAGCCTGCTCTGGGGGTCGGATCAAACCTCGGTCCCTGCTACTTGCCTAAGCAGGTACTTTAGACTGCTGAGTTATCTTTCTGGCCCCCATTTACTGTTCTTGACAAAGGTTTTTTTTTTGGTTTTTTTTTTTTTTTTTCCTTTCCTCTGATAGCTTAATGATGTTCAACAAAGTGGGAACTTTCTGCAATAACATGATTTTGCCCAAATGACCCTGGTAGAAAAGAAATGCCTTATTATTTGGGTTTATGTCTATTATTTTAGAGTAATATTAATGGGAAAGAAAATGGGAAAATCGCTTAGGAAAGATTGATATTTCCCACATTATTCAAAAATTCATAGACCTAAAGTCTGTATATTCCTGATGTGTCAGCATGATCTAGAGCTGGGGCCTGCAAATCTCAGAATGGAAGTTCATGGGGATTTTGCCTCAGATGTCTCTAGTGAAATTCTCCATCATATTGTACTTCAGTTCACTCTTCAGAGCAAGAAGCCCACATGCCCTCAGGGAATCACAAATTCATATGCAGAGCATGTCCTTGGATTTTCTAAGGAGGTAGGAGGTTACAATTGTATTATATGGCACGGTGAAATCAGGGTAGAGTTGTGTTTGAACATTTCTCCAGTTAAAGTAAAGGAAGGTAGCCCTTAAGATCTCTTCATGTTTCTGAAAGGCAATTTGCTTAAAAGGGGAGATCCAATTTTGCAAATCTGAGAAACAGAACACAGACAGATGTATGAAAAATATTCAAGAGGACAAAGACCAATCAAGCTCAGAAAACTCAACTCCATCCTTTTAAAATAGAACCCACACAAAGCTACACAACAGCTCTCTTCAGTTCACCTGTCATCATGCTTCTCTCCCACAGATTTCAAAAGTTGACTGTGGCTTTCATTGAGTTTAGAAACATTGAGGAGGATTCTCTGTATGGAACCAGAAAATTGTCCAACTAGCCTTGGATTCTGCCTCGAGAAACAATCTACCTCTGACTCTTTTCAATGAAGGTGTGACTTTGTGTTATAATTGTTTGTAGCTGGTCATGTCCCTGGCTGGCAGGACTCAGCCGAGAATTTGAAAACACCTTGAGTTCCTATCCCTTCCTCTTCATTTCTGCTTCTACCATAACCCCAGGCATAACAACCCTATGTTACCTTTTCTCATCTGGGTTGTTGGAATCATTTCCTGCTGGATTCCTGCCCTCCACTCTGGATTCACTCCAGTTTCTTCTGTACAACAGAATGAAATTCATCAAAGGGAAATCAGAGTATGTAGTCCTTTGCTTAAAGCCTTCAAGTGATATTACAGTGCAATAACCCAAAATCTAAATAATAGCTGCTAAGACTTTATATGTCAGTTAGCCATTTCTACATATCAAACCACCACCCCCAAACTCAGTGACTTCAAACTTCAATCATTCATTTCTCACGGATGGCAGGGTTTTGCTGAATACACTGGATAAGGCTGGACCCACACATGTATCACAGGTAGGCTGTGGGTCAGACTCAGCTATCACTTACCTCACTGTGTGCAGACCAAACAAACAGCCTGTTAGAGGGATCTTTTAAAAATTTGAATCCTAATATAATTAAGGAGTGGAGGATCCACCCATTAAGTGTAATAGGCATAATGTTTAAGGTTCAAAACTCTTTCAGGAGTCCACATAATTATATTAATTTTCATTTATCTAAAATCAGAAGAAAAATAATCATAATAGTAATGAACATATAATAAATCTATGATCATGTTTGTGTTTACACCAATGCAATCGTAAAATATTTTTAATCTATCTTTGAAGGAAGAGGCCTTAAATTAAAAAAATGCATAGGGTCAAAAAACTCACAGTGCAGATATGTACAATTTTCACATTGTCTTCCTAGTGTAGGAAGCCAAAAGAGAAAATAAAACTTGAATGGTATAACAGATATAGTAAAACATAAAGAAATGAAACTTACAGATTAAACAATGAAGAGGAGAGAAAGGAGAAAAACATAAGAAAAAAGGTAGGGGAAAAAGACATGCAAGTATATTTACAGGATGGATGAGGTGATTGTACTAAAAATTTCCATCAGACATCTGAAAATAGCAGTTAATGTGCAAAATTTTCACCTTGACTAACTCTACATGCTGATACCTGTGAACTAAGCAACTACATTAAGGACAGCAATGTGTAATACGAAAACCATGCTTGAATATCTGTCATCTTGGTCTTCTAAATGTGTACTATTCCTAATGTCATATCAATTACTCTCTTTAACGTAACTTTTTCAAAAAAGATGATAAAGCAAAAGAGAGACAAGAACAAAAAATTAAAATTTGTTGAAAGCAAGCAGTAATATTCAGTCATATGTCCTATTTTACATAACTATGTCTGTTCACCTGAGCAATAGATTTGACAATAAAAATTGATAATATATGAAACATTGTTAATCAGCTTTTTCTTATTTTGAAAATCTGTTGGGTTTCTTCCTAAAAGAACAGGGAGCTACTGTAAGAGTTTCAATTACCTTTCTGGATATGTGATTCTCCAAACTTGGATGATTCTTTCTTGTAGACTGGTTAACTTGTTCACCCTTTTACTTCTGGGTACTTTTCCTTGGTCTGGGAAATACACAGTTTAAAAAGAACATTGCTGCAATGTTGCAGCGTTGATCAATTATTGTCACTGTGGGTGGTAATATAAAGTAACAACGTGCTGAGTTAATTTAGTCCTTTGCAAAGAACAGACAAGACTTTCCCACAAAGATTTATGCTGTTTTCCAGGCAAAGCATAAATGTTTATTTTATTTACAGAGAAATCCCCTTTACATTTTATTTACATGGAAGTCATATTTGCTTTATCTATTCTATTGTATTTATAGAAAATGTATGCTGGCTAAACATCCTGAGACTCAGAGGGACCACAGAAATAGAAGTTTCTGTTTGAAGAAAAGAAGCATAACTATCCCCACCTATAAAGATAATTAGTTTCTATGGAACTTCCTTTATATAGTTTACTCTTGTCATTCTTACAAGAATAAATGTGTTTGGTGGCCATATCCATGTAGTTATTTTATTCCATTTTTCAAAGAAACTGTAACTGTTTTAGATTGCTGCACATAGTATATTCCAAAGTTAACTTTGTCTTCTGAAGCTCTGAATTAGCTTCACAACGTTTACATTATTTTAACATAATTCTTTGATTTTTAACAGGTAGTTCATTTCTTGTGTCCAAATACCTCTTTTTGAAAGCTTGGATTGATTTTCTTCTCTGGTTCCCACATTGCAAATGGAAAAAATGTAGTCCTGTAGCAGTCACACAAGCTTCCTAAATATTTTTCACAGATTTCTGATTTCTTTCCTTGTTGAACTGGGAGGTAAATATACAAGGTATTCCTACCCTTTTGGAATGAAGAATTAATCTCATCTCTGTTTACATGTACACCCTGGTAACCAGGAGCTCTACATCATTTAGTGTGTTCCTTGACAATCCACTGGTCAGGCACTCCATCTTTGGAGAGTCCATGCATCTTGCGGCCCATAGATTGGAGAGAACATTCCCTTGCATTTAACTCCTTGAACCGTCATTCTGTAGAATGCACCATTGTGTCCTCAGTGTCCTCAACACCTGGCGGGTAGCACCAGCCTGGCTGTTCATTCAGACACTACTTCTCAAGATACCTGGTCTAAAGAAAACAAACTTTAGTGTGAGCAAGGTAGCCACTTTGCCATACCTTCCTCCTTTTGATCTTTTTAAGGGAGGTGGTCCTGGGTTAGGTCAGAGCACTAAGGAAGCGGTCCTAAAAGGACAGTCCTCAATTGAGCACCTAAGACTTCATTCAAAACACCAGATTTCCTGAAATGTCCAGTGATCTATGTTCCAACAACCCTTCCAGTGATGAAAGCCTGAGAATTTGGATTAAGACTTTATTTTGTGAAAACTGAAAGTTGAACTCTGAATTCTTAGCCTCAATAGGGTCTCAACAGGGCAACGTGTGCTTCCTGGTCCCCATCTGATGGCTCTGGCTCTGTCACTGCACGGGTAGTACTAGAAAAGCCCGTTTCAAGAAGCATGGAAGGTCAGTTGGTGTAGGTCACCAAGGTCACCCACATTTCCTTCCAGAACTTCTGCCCACCAAATTCCCCTTATGTATCACATTCCCACCAACTGTTGCTCTAACATTGAGCCCTCTTCCTTTCTAAGAAATCAGACAGTAAAGTCTAAAATTGCTGCTTGAACTTCAATGAAATATCCTAAACACTTAAAAGCTATAAATAGCATCTGCATTAAGCAGTTGTGTTCACAAACAACCCCCAAATCTCAGTAGTTTAAAACCACAAAGCATCGCTACCACTCATGCCGTGTGTCCAATATGAACTGGAAGACAGAGAGCTGTGTCCAGCATGGAGTTTCTCACCATGGAATACGAGCTACCATTGACTCAATTCTTGACTGTGTGAGGGGCAGAGATGAACACATGGTGTTAAGGTACTGACTGGTTTGTTAAATTTCTGTTCAGAAGTGACAAACATTACCAAAGCAGCTAGCATGGCCATGCCTGGCCTCCAAGGAATACAATAGTCTAACCATCCAGAAAATGTAGCTAAAATTGAATGGTAATACATCTCTATGCCATTATCCAAAGAGTTAGACCACTGATGTATGATTTTAGACTCCATGATGGATAATAAGAAACCCTATGTAGCACTTTCCTGTATGTGAAACAGATGTCCAGTAAATCCAGGACAGAGATTGCTTCTCTCTCTGCTCCCTGTTTACTGTAAAATATATCACAGGAAACAGTTCCCAGAAGGAAAGGAAACTAAAACTTTAACTGAGTACCACCTAAGTGTTGGCTACTATGCCCCAGTGTTTATAGTTTCAATCTTCACAATTGTGCATAGCAGAAGAAGAAAGGAACTAACCTTGTAGAGACAAAGCGGCAAAAGCCCAAGGCAATTCAGTAATTTTCCTGCAGTGAAAAAGAACAGACAACACTGGACGCTAACTTTGTGGGCACCCTTAAAGCTGGATCTGCTCTCTTAAAAATTCGTGGCTGAAGGGAAGATGCCTATAACAGGAGGAATCATGAATTCCACTGACCCTATATTTTCCTGTAGGGTTGATCTCTAGTTGTGGGGCAACAATCAGTGTGATTATTGCCATCAAAGTAAAATTGCTTCCCCACTATAATATTTTTAGAATTTTTATATCAGAAAGGAGTTCTTCAAAGTAGAAAAATATTACTACAATAGTTCCTTCATCTACAGGACCATATACCCTAAAACCCCTAGTGAATGTTTAAAGCACAGTACCAAACCCTTTGTATATAAACTATATTTTTTCTATATATACATACCAATGAAAAAGTTTAATTTATAAATTAAACAAAATAAAAGATTAACAATGAGTAATAATAAAATAAAATGAGTTTAACAGTATACTGTAATCAAAGTTATTTTAAGCTTCTGAATGATTTATTTCTGCAATTATCTATTTCATATGTGGATAACTGAAACCATGAAAACTAGGACCATAGATTAGACACAATGACTGCATTCTTATTAGTGAGTACGAAGAAGTCCATCTAGAGTGTTCCTAGATGAATGAAACCAATAAACCACTTTAATGGACCAAATAAGCTCTGCTATTTCAGTAAGGACAACATCAGAGCTTTATTTGCAAGAACTTTTGCTTTAAATTACTAGCAGTATATACATAAGAAACATCTTTGGCTGTATCTAAGTTTCTAAGCCATCAAAAAAAAAAAAAAAAAAAGCACCAATAACACACCCTAGAAGGAATCACAATCCAGAGTGTGGGACACAAGGAAGCAGCAGTATGAAGCGCACCTCATAAAGCTGGTAACAAGCACATAACTTCATCTACCCTCTGTCCAAAAATGCTTACCTTGCTCACAATCACACTGAAGTGCTTGGTGCAAACACCTCGTGAGATCATGTGGATGTGCCCCAGCAGGGCACCAGCGGACTTCAAAGGCTCTCCTAAGAACACCGTGATCTGCTATCCAAGAATGCTGTCTGAGTCGGCCTCAAAATGCTCCAGGAGACAACATGAAACACCCAGGAAGGACATAGTCTTTCAAAGAGTGATTCAGAAGATATAGACCCTCCTGATACACAGCACAGTGACAAATATGCATTTCTCAGTTGTCCTGTAATCCCAAAATGCTTATCCTTAGAAAAGAATTTCTCAGAAAACGGTTCCTATTATCAAACCTGATAAAAGTACATTAGAAAAGAAGATTTTACTGAAGACAAATGCTACAATCATATAGCATAATACTATCAAAAACAGCCATTTTCTGTCTTCCAATCTTAGCAGAAATTTGGGTTAAAATAATATGAACTTAGAAGAACTCATTTGCAAGTTATGGAGCTAATGCAAGCTAACCTCTAGACCAACTACCTCTAATATATTCACTTGCTGTACAAACTTTTTTTTTTGGGAGGAACTAGAGATTGAACTCAGGCCCTTGTGTTTGCCAGGAAAGCACTTATTCCACTGAGCCATCTCCCCAGCCCTTGCTGTATAAGTTCTATAGGAATGATAAATCCATTCTGACTTTAATTACTATGGTATAATTTGATTCTTTCTGAAACATGCATATGAGTTCTAAAACCCAACAAAGTGTGCAACAAAAACAGCTGAATGCACATATAATTTTAAGGAATACTGTGGACTTGCTAATAGTCCTAATTGTTAGTTGCTTAAAATCCTATGATTTTCCCTTTACTGTGTTTTAAACACTCTCTTTATCCCAGTGATGTCAATGAGCTGATTCATACATCACATACTATACAGCTTTCTATGTTTTCCAGATGGTATTAGATAAAATGAAAAGGAAAGAAAAGCATAACATAGAAAAAGGTATTTATCTGCTTTTTATTATGGAAAGAGCTTCTCATGTGGTAGGAACAAAATAGTGTTCCCATTAATGGTTTCCATTGGGGCTAGTGGAGAAGCAGAAGAGATGTGGCTCATTTTGAGGAGATGGACACTGGATCCGTGGGTTCAGGCCACTCTTTGGCCCTCAGGCAATCTATAAACCAGAAGTTTTCCTTAACTGATGTGTCATCGATTAAAAGTTTGGGCCACATAAAAAAATCAGTGATGGTTAAGGTGAGCAGTTTAGAAACAACTTGACCTCTCTCCATATTTGTTCTGCACAGATTACCAAGTGTAAGGGGAAAAATATTAGCAAAAGAAATTCAGACTTTTTAAGTCAGCATTTGTAGACTGTAAGTCCCTTGAACTATATGACCAATTTCAGATGTATTGCAGACATTTGCTTAAGTCACTTAAAAGATTAAAAATTGCTGAGTTAGAGTGCAACTTTTACCAAACTACCTCCAAATCAAGCACACATGCCTGAGAGGATGTGGACTGGTAAGCAGCTTGAATCTCAATATTTATATTGGACGAGTCCTCAGTGAAGCAAACACACAAAATGTGATAGTCTTCAAAAGACACAAATTGCAAGAACAGTAAAGAGGGTTAAGTCATTTGAAAGAACTCATTAATGCAGAATCAGTCCTTCTTTCCAAGCAGGGCTTGCTATTTTGGAGCTAAGTTGGGAATGCATATTGCCATGATGGATGGAAAGGCAAGCACACACACATTCTGGTGTTTACTATTGGGGTTTCTTCTGATGACAAAACAGGCGAATCTCAGAATGCTCTGCAGCTCTTCCTGAGTGCCATCTAGCCTTGCACACCCACCAGGCTGCCTGGCTTTATTGATTTTGATTTTAATTCCTCTGGGCAAAAGCGTTTCTCCGCGTTGTTTACTCAGTTCTGGCTGACCGAGCAATTTACCCCACTTGCAATTTCTTTCTTTTGAAGATTGATATTTTGTGTTTCTGCTTCACAAATGACTCATAAAATGTAAATATTTACATCCCAGTTTTTTGAAAGAAAAATAAACCTATTTCTCACATTTCTGCAGGTTAGAAGTCCAAGGTCAGGTTGCCAGGGTGGCTCCAGTCTGATAAGGGTCTTGGACGGCTGTCCTGTGGTAGAAAGAGAGTGAAATAGTTCCATTTTCATGACCTGACCACACCCCAAAGGCCCCACCTACAACATGGGGGAGCTCATGATTTGATTATATTAGGTGAAAGGACACATTCAGTGGATAACATTATCCCAAACAATGTCCAAAATGGAGTGACGGAGATCTTCTGGAAACACAGAAGTCATTTACCTTAGTCAGCTTTGAATTTCTACAATAAAATATCTGAGTCTGCTAACTTCTTTAAAAAAAAAAAGGTTTATTTCCACATTGGAAGCTCAAAGTTAAAAAGGCATCAGACAAATATGTTGCGCCCACTCCTTGGCTGCATTCTCACAGGACAGGTAGCAATGCTACACGAAGGCAAGCAGGATCGCATCTCCAGGAGACAGAAAAGGCTGGGGAAGGGGTGACTAGGCTGACACCATCTGTGTGCACATGTGTGTGTGTGGCAACGGGGACTGAGTCCAGGGCCTCACACTGAACCACATCCCAAGCTCCCTCCAAATTCTTTCTTTCTTTCTTTCTTTCTTTCTTTCTTTCTTTCTTTCTTTCTTTCTTTCTTTCTTTCTTTCTTTCTTCCTTTCCTTCTTTTTCTTTCTTTCTTTTGAAACAGGACTATTTGTATGACTTTTCACTCATTGCTGGGAAAAAATACCTGACACCCAAAATTAAGAAAGGAAAACTTTATTTAGCTCACTATATGGGAGTTTTTGGTCCACATTCAGCTGGCTCCAAGGGGCACATGGCAGAGGGAGAGGTGCCACCGTTCATGGCGGCAGAAAATAACAAAGAGCAAAGACACAGATGCAGCTTCTAGAAAGCCTCTCTCCCTTCCTTTCACATTCACTGCACAGATAGGAGCTCCTCCAAAGAGGCCCACACCCTCCATCCTTCCTCAGTTCCCTTTGTATGACCTTTCTGCACTGAGTCACTTTAAGGTGGGCCCTCCATGCCCTAGGGAGGACCCTCCACACCCTAAGGAGGATGAAGCACACTCTAGGGAGGGTCCTCTTAGCCCTAGAATGTGGAAGTGCTGAGCCAGTTTAGTTAACTTTTTACCTCTCAGTTTGATACAATGTATCAACCACTGCATGGCCTCACTAACTTTCATGGCTAGTCTCAAAATTGCTGTCTTCCTGCCTGAACTTCTTGACTGGCTAGCATTACAGGTATGCACCACCCACAATCTTTTTCTCCCAAGAAGCTATCCCAAATGCCCCAGCACCTCCCCATCAGGTTCCACCTCTTAAGGATTCCATCAGCTTCTCAATTCTGCCAGCTGTAGCCTAAGCTCTCAATCACCATGGATCCTTGCATGACCTCACACTCACTCCACCATAGCACACCTGCTGATGCATTCAAGTGAAGGAAGTACTGACTGAGGCTCCCAAGCCTTCCCTGAGTCCTTTCATCCAAGCCTTCAGTTGTAACCCCAGCTGTACATTGTGGGGCCACCTCTCCCATGCAAGACCCAGCCTTCAGTACAGAGCCATAATGAAAGGGAAACCTGGACTCACGGTTCTGCCCATCACAATTGAGCTGCGCAACTTAAAAGTTATTATAACAGGTTGCATTTTAATTTTATTACCTGAAAAATGGGGCTATAATTCCTACTTCTCAATATTTTCCTGAAGAGTAAGTATGATCATGTTTATGAAAGCTCAGAGTAGGACATATTTGGCATAAGATAAATGGCACATTTCTTGTGGATAATGATATATGCTTGACCAACAATTCTTGATTTTCTCTTAATGTCATAATATTTTTCAAGATCTGCCAAAAAGTGTTCACAATCTTCATTGCTAAAGTTATCTAGTATTGGATCTAGAAGAGTTCTCAGAGAACCTGTAATCATTACTCTCCCCTAAGCATTTGCTCAAATCCATGAATTGCATGCACAAAATGTGAGGCTATGAATCTGAATGCTGACACAATAGCATTTTGTATTGTTCAATAGTTTGCATAATTTCCAACATTGGAACATGATCCTTTAGTACAACTTTGTATGTGATTGTTTTATGGGAACTAGTATTTATTGACTACCTACAATGGGCCACCTATAAATATTTATCATGCTATTAAAGCATCATAACTTGATTTTATGAAAGGTTAGATATCTTGTAGGTGTTTCATTTAATTTCGTATTTGTAAGAACACAGTAGTCAGATGTGTTCTTATGATGCAGAGCAGGTTCTTTTCAGATTCTTTGGGCAGAGCAGCAATCACCAGGGTAGATAGGCAAGTGCAGAAAGGCAGTAAATGCTAGTTAAAAGTGCATGGCAGTAGCCTTGGAGGCTGTTGCCTCAGGAACTCCAGGGAGCAATGGGAGGAACAGAATTCTTATCGAAAACCAGTTGGAGGAAAACAAATTCTGAACTTTGCCAACCCTGAACATAATACAAGATACAGAGGAATAAACATAAACACATAACAATGGAGAGAGAACATTTGCAGAATTAAATCCAGATTGATTTGAAATAAGGACATATGCTGTATGCTGAGCTCCTCTTAATGGAGTCAAATCAATTCTCTGATTACTATGTTGTGGGGAGGAAAAGATGAAATGCTCTTTGAAAGCCCTTTGAAAAGGGAAAAGCTCTATAAAACATACCAATTCATTAGTTAATTGAAAAGAGCCCTGGATTGGAAATCAGGGAGACCTAAGTCCTCTGGTCAGCTTTGCCTCGGACTGGCTGTGTGGCCTTGGCTCAGGCACTTACTTTTGTAGTCCTCAATCTCATCAACAGAAAAACCAGGAGTTTCAATGAAGCAGTCCCTGACAGCTGTAAAAGTTTGTTCTGGTAACTCCTGTCATTGTGTTCACCAACCATTCATTCCCTGCTGCTTCACAGAGACATGCAGTGAAGGAGCTCCTGTGGGCCTGCATTCCAGGGTGATTGAAAGCCAAGGCTCAGGTTTGTTCCCTCAACATTGTTCTCAGGAAGTGCTAAATTTGCACATTGTACAGAATTATGAGCTAGCATCCACACAGAGAGAAAGACAGATGGCAACAAACTTGCTAACCTTTAGAAAGATTCCAGTCTGGCTACACTAGCAGTCTAGTGGCAGGATCTGTGCCCAAAGGAGTAGAGACAGGTGAAACACTCCCAGACTGCAGGCTCAGAAGCTGAAGTTTCAGCAAGCTCCTCTCCCCTGCTGCTGGAAAAGAGCAGCCGAGCTCCTCCATAGGAACTGCCCAGCCTCATGGGTCTCATGCAACAAGAACCTGCCCAAAGTCCCTGCCACAGTGGAGTCCCAGTCTGTTGGAGGGTTTGCACAGAATCTATAAAGCTAGTTATTGTCAAGTAAAGAGGTCAGAAATCAGGCATCTAGGTGAGTGCCATCCCTGGCAGCGTACATATCTGGAAAATCTATCCATTACCACTCAGCAAAACCTCTTAGGACTTCACATCAAAGAAAGACTTCATTTAAGAAGTGGGTGTTATAAGGAGATGGACTGTGTGCATTGTATCATGCTCCCTTGAACAAACAAAGGAAGTCACTTTCATAACTCCCAACACCTACAAATATAACACAATCTTATTTGGAAATAGAGTCTTTGCAGAAGTAACTAAGCTAAGACAAGGTCCTTAGGACAGCCCTTGGTCCAAGATAACTGGTTCTCTTGTAAAAAGAGTAAATGTGAGTACAGATTCAGACAAACACCAATACCAGGGGAAAGCACAGACTAGCAACTGAGAACCTCTTAGTGCCAAACTGCAACCTAGAACCCTCTTATTCATCACAAAGTGCCCACATTTATTTGACTGACCTTATCAGACAAAAAAAAGTTACATTTCTTGTTATATAGGTCTTCCTTTATCTTGGTCTTAAACATCCAGCAGAAAAGCATAAAATCAAGGTATAAAAAAAAGCCATATTAATATGCTGAACTGTAAAAACTCAAGTGACAGCTCCCTGACATCGCCAGTCCTATGGATGAGCCACTACTACCATGGACTACTGGACTATATTGGATTATTTTGCTGAATTCACACACCTAAAAAACTAAAATGGCAATGGAAAATCCACCTCTAACAAAACTAAACAAAAAAGGAGATACAAATGAAGGACCATTTTGTTATCTGTATATTCAAAATAGTTAGGATATATATATATATACAACTACATTCTCTTAATTCAATGAGTAAAAAGATTTGTTCTAATAGTGTTTGTGGACAGGATATCATGTCTGCATCTTGTACAATGAATAACCACTAAAACAACAATATGAAATGTATTTATTTTGATACTGTCCTACTAATCAGTTTTGAAACTGTCTCATTACTATTTGTTTCTCAATAAAATTATTTTAAAAATAGGATATATATATATATATGTATATATATATATATATATATATATATATATATATATATATATATAG
>PVKA01001137.1:0-20526 GCA_004027165.1 Ctenomys sociabilis | reverse complement strand
ATAACATACAAAGAACTGAAAATAAGATCACTACCCCCAAATTCAAAGACCCAATTTAAAAATGGTGATCAAGGTCCAGCTAGATAGCTCAGCAGACTAAGTGCCTGCTTAGGCAAGCACAGGGACCAGGGTTCAGTCCTCAATACTGCATGCTGCTCATGCCCCACTCCTGGGCACACTAAAGGGATGACAGCGTCTGGGTGTGGTGTTGCATGCCTGTAATCCCAGCTCGAGGGAGTCTGAAAACAAGAGGATCACTACAAGTTGAAGGTATGTAGTGAGACTCTGTACCAAAGACATTTAAGGGGGGGGGGGCATCGAGATGAATACAAACTTCTCAGATGAAAAAAAAATCCAAGCAGCAAGTAAGTATATGAAAAAACACATTGTTCATTTGACCACTGAAAATTAAAACAACACTGAGCTTCCATTTCATTTTAGAAGGAATCTTCAAGAAATCAACCAATAAAAAATGCTGACAGGGAAAAATAACTCTTTTCCACTGCTGGTAGCAGTGCATACTGGTGCAACCACTGTGGAAATCAGTATGTAGATGCCTAAAAGAACTAAGATTAGAGATCCTATTTCACTCAGCTATTCCCCTTCTGAGTATTCTCCCAGAAGGGCTGAAAACATTATATATACCAAAGAAATATATGTGCACCCATGTTTAGAACAGTATAATTTGTAATAATTAAATCTTGAAAACAACCCAAATGCCCATCAACTGAGAAATGGATGAAAAAGATGTAGTCTTTTTATATAATAGAGTATAATTCAACCATAAAGAAGAGTAAGCTTGAAACTTTTATAGGTAAATTGATGCAACTTGAGACCATACTCAATAAATCAGAATCACATGTGTAAACATCATATTGTCTCTCTGCTGTGAGAAACTGAAAGAGTAAATAAGTTCTAAAATAGATACTGTGAAATGGAAAGAAACTGTTCAAAAGGTAAAAGGAACAGGTTGAGTGAAAGATGTAGGGAAAAGGGGAAAATGCAAGTCAATTATACTATTAGTGTCTCTTAGTTTATTAAAAAGGAAGGTTTCTGTTAATATCAATTGGCGAAATTTTTATGCCCATATCTTGTACCTTGAGCAACTGCTTTAAAGATAACAACCAACAGGTATTAACTATTATTATTCTCCTATTAATTTTGTCATGAAATTTTCTTTCGCCGTTTTCCATAAATTAAAGAAAAGGTTTAAGAGACAGAAGAATTGAAGAAGGAAAAAGGTTGGTCACACCCTCCTTAAGAAGAAAGGCGGGTGTGCCAGTCCAGCAATTAAAGATTCCTCTATAAACTGGGAATGGCAAAAATAAGAAATGCAAAATGTCCAAGAACACCCAGAAGAAGGATAATTTTGCCCATATTTTTATTTAGCTTAGCAAGATCCATTTGACTTTGGTCCTCAAAATTTAAGAAAAACTCACTGACTTTTTTTTAAAGACACTAAATTTGTTGAAATTTTACATCACCAAAAGCAAATATATATATATATATCATAATCATGCCCCATGAAACTTTTTTTTTTATTTTTTTTTATTTTTTGTCTTTTTTGAGACAGGGTCTCACTGTGCAGTTCAGGCTGGCCTTAAGCTCACTTTGTAGCTCAGGCTGGTCTCAAACTCACAACAATCCTCCTGCCTCAGCCTCCCTAGTGCTGGGATTACAGGCATGCACCACCATGCCTGGCCCCATGAAACTTTTGAAGCATATTTAAGCTATGAAAAATTGACCATCTGGAGTCTAAGTAGGAATTCCCCTTGATATCTGGCAATACAGTTATGGAAGTTCAGAAGGTTGAAACACTGAGCATCATTGTGAGAAAGATCACTCTGGGTGTTATGTGTACCAAGGAAGGTGAGATAGATGTAGGGTGCCCTATCAGGGGCCACTGCGGTCATCCACAGGGAAGACACGGGCATCGAGGCTTGGAGTGGTATTCATGGATGTGGTCAGAAGTTGTAGGCTCCTTATCCCTGTCTGTAAGTGCGTTCTAACTGCGGTGGCGGGAGAGCTTTCACACTGTGAGCTCTGCTTTGGCCTTGTAGCCATCTATTTACTAGTAAGCATGATTCAGCCTTGCAGCGACATCGCAAGACTCTAGTTACTGAAGTTCCTAAAGTGAAAAGGTAATTCCAGACTCAGTAAGCAAAACTGGCAGGTGGCACTCCTATGAGTACAGAGGGTGACCTGTTCTCAGCTTTAAAGCTCTGCTGTAGGAGTCTTTTGCTTTGTGTTGTACTTTTATGAAAGATCTGTGAACAGACCTACAGCTCATGAGCCATTCAGGATATTTGTACAAGTGTGGAAGGTGATAAGGTGGGAGAGCCCAGCCCACACCAGGTACTCTCTGATCACACAAAGTGTTCTTAGCAGTCGGGTCAGTGGCAAAGGGACATTTTGTAAGATCCCAGATGCTTGGATACAAAACCAAGGGTAGGAATATTCTTTCCCTTTAGGGACTTGTGCTCATATTGAAAGAATAGAAGTATCAATGGCATGCAATCTGGAAATAGGTCCAGGCAAACAGAGTAATTCCATCCTTTAAAAATGGGAAGTGAACTTAAGAGAGCCAAGAATGGGGCTTAAATACAGGAGAGAGTTTGGGGGTGAAGATAAGATGTTCTGAGGGAGCAGGTGGTGCCTTCTCAAAGTCCTCCCAAAGACTTACACAGTGTCTCCTGGACTGTGAGCCACTGCGGCAGCCAGGTCTTCCTTTGCATTGCTGCCTAGGAGAGATTGTATGTGAAATAAGCCAGTGATCTCTGGGAAGTGTCACACGTGCACTGGTCTTTTGTGGGTGTTGACAGTGTCAGTTCACAAATAACACCCTCCCACCACACACACACAGGTCACATAGCAAACCCAGTCACGGCTCATGAATCTGGGTTTTTTGACACAACCCTGATGCTAACAGTTTTATTTCTAACAGTTTACTTAAAATCCCGAAAAGGGGCCAAATGGTCAAAGCACTTAAGTGCATATGAAAAAGGGAAAGGGTCGTCGCCTCCCCCAGGCCTGTGCAGCATCACTCACCGCCCTTGCTTTCTCTGTGGGCTTTCTTTCACAAACATAGGTCATGCATAGGCCAGGGGCTGCAACACTGGAGTTTCCTGCCCTTTAAAGTAATCAAGACTCAGCCAGTGAAGAGCAGGAATTAGGCCCTTGCAGGCACGTGAGCCAGTTTGCCTTCTCTCCTCTTCCGCATTTGCTCCTTCCTCCTGTGAAACCATCAAATGTAGAGCAAGTGGAGAAGAGAATTCTCATGGACCTGCTAGGTTTACTGAAGAAGTACAAGCCCGTGACTCCTTTGGTTTGGGTCCTGCTCCCGCCATCTTGTAAGTTATGAGGTAATGTGTCCACTGCTTCATTTCTTGATGCTTCGAAGCCTGGAACCTGTGTTCTGTCCACCCAGGAGGTCTGCATTAATAGCAGCCTCGCAGAGGATGGGTTGGCTTCCAGGTGTTTTAAATGAAGTTTGAAGATGTAAGGTTTTAAATCATAACACAGTGAACTTCTCTCTTGATGGTTTGTTCCTCAAAACATGTGAAAACGTTCATTAGCAAACAAGTCTTATCTTACTTTTGTTTAAAAAACAAACAAAACATGGGATATAACTTAAAGGTCCAATTGCATGATATTGGGCATTCAAAAAAACTCTGAGACTTATTTCCTAGGCATTCTCGAAGATTGTAATTTATTTGTAAAATATATAAAGGTCTGAAGACATAGTTTTTTTTCTGGATATGTAGGAGAAACAAAATATCCAAGGATATAATGGACATTTATAATCATATAGAGCTAAAACAGCAAAATTACTTTCATAAAAATTACTGTTGGAGCCAGCCAGATAGCTCAACCAGCCTCCTCTGATCTTTCAAGGAAAACTACCTCGTTACCTTGGAGGAGGAGTACTGAAAGGCACAGACACGTCTGGCTACCTACCCATAAGAGTATACGTGAGTATGTGGGAAGTACATTATTTATAAAGTTAAACATCCTTAATTCAAAATCTAAAACCTGCAACACTTTTAGGACGAAAAATACTATGAGTGGAAAGTCAAGCAACTGACCTCACACGATAGGTCACAGTGAAACACAGATGCACAGAAACACTGCATAAAATTACAATAGGCCATGTGTACAAGGTGTACAGGGAGCATATTTATATTTTGGAGCATTATAATTCACGTTTGTAATTTGGGTTTTATCCTCAACTATCTCACTATGTCTGTGTAAATATTTCAATGTTTGAAAAAAAGGATGCAAAATCCAAAGCACTTCTGGTCCCAAGCATTTTGTGAAAGGGACACTCAACCTGTATGTTTATATCTCAACAGAGAAACACACAGATACCGTCACCAAACTTTCTCCCGGTGTACTGAATACGTTTTGGAGGTTGGTGTGATGTTGTTCAAACTAGAAGAGCAAAAACTGTATTTTTATTTTCTTAATTGTTTCTAAGGGAAATTGTTAGTGTTTTCATACATTCTTTTGATGGGCCAAATGCTCCTGACAAGAATGAATAGAGGCCTTCAGTGAAAAGCACAGATCATTGGATTAAAATCAGAAATGTCAATGCAGACACTAATCTGTGAAAGCATCCAGTTCACAGGCATTTGACTGAGTAGTTTGGCATTTGCCCACGTAGAATCACAGATGGCAGGTTTTATTGTGCATGCTTAGGCTGTATTGCCCCCCATGGACAACCCAAACTGGCCACACTAGTGATGGTGGGACAGGTGGCAAGAGACTGGAATTTGTTTTTGTTTTATTTGGCCTTCCATTCCGTTTCATTTCTTTGGGTTACAGAAAGATTTTGATTCCTGATATTTATTTCTGATATAAATAAAGGGTTGCATGTTGAATTTTAGAGATGTGTGGTCTAAAATATCAGACCATGCCAGGTAAGGTGCGGTAGACAAAGAAATCAGAGACCCAAATGATTCCAGTGAAACCACATTCCCAATGCCCGAGTGTGTGTGTACTTAGCACGTCTGAGTTTCTTCATCTAGTCTACAGTGCATTAACTGTTCTCCCAACTGACTACTACCGACCTTCTTGTCTGCATGAAGCACAGTGTTAAAGGAGGTAAAGATCCCAGGAAGACAGAGAAGGGAAACCCTCACTACTGAGATCATGCGCATCACTTCACTTTGCAACTGTACAATGAAGCTGAGGAAGAGTACTTTGGGAAGAGAGGCAGCATGAGCAGGCAGCAGGAAGGAGCTCTGGTCTCAGTGTGAGGCTGTCCCCTCATGCTGTAAACTGAGCCTCGGGGTCTTTCTCCATACGAGAGGTGGCAGCTCCCTTTCAAGCCCAAATGCAGATGATTCTGTGCACACTACAGAGCAATTCTGAAGCACAGTTTAAAGGTCCCAAGGATGTTGGGTGATGGATTTGATCTCAATTACTTGGGGTCACTTAATCCAATCTTTGTGCATAGGCAGAATGAGATGAGACCCCAGGGCCATGAGAAAACATTGTTTTCTCTTATTTATTTTCCCCCTCTTCTTTCCTCCTTTCTGTCCTTCCATCTTCCCTCCCTGCTTCCATTCCTTTCTTTCTTTCTCTTCTCCCTCATTCTTCCTTTCATTCTACCTTTCTTCCTGCACCTCTTTTTGAATTTCTCTTTGGAGAGGACAAAGAAGGTGAGAAATGATGCTTTTTCCACTGTCTTTGTCGCTGTGTTCTGAAGAAGGATTTCTAAACCCTTGTTCTGGCAATTACAGTTATTACCTTGCAACTCCCTTGTTAGTCCCATGATGGGTAACAATGCTGAGACAAGACAAGGCTACAGGAGCTGATTTTAGAATTTAAACCCCAAGCAGAAGTAGTGGATTTAAAATTCTGAGCCCAGCACAAACCTCTTCATTTTCAAGTTCATTTACCCTTGGCAACATGCAACCTCCTGTTACTAAGAGGGGAGAAAAAAGCTTTAAAAGCCTCATTTAAAAGGCTGAGGAGCCTTTTGGGATCTCTGCAAGCTCTTTAAAAAACATATTTTGATGATATAAGTGTAAACAAATCAAAAGCATATGGATTGAATTTCCCTTAAATTACACAGGATTTTAAAAATGATGGGAGGGTGGAAACGTGTTTGCAAAAATATGTTTTTGGTTTTACTGACTCAGAAACATACGAATGAGCTGAAGCTTTTGACAGACCCAAAATGGCAGGTTTGTCCCTCATCTGTCTGTGGGGTTCTGTCATCTTTCATAAGGCTTCTCTGGTTTTTTCCCCAAGGAGTAGAGATTTCTGTTAGAGGAAGCTCAAAGAGAGGGGACAAGCAGAGCCAGTTGTAAGTTCAACCTTTCCCTTGAGGCAGAGTCCTATTTCAGGGGCTTTGGCAGTGTGGACCCCTCCTGCAGAGATTTGTTTTCATTTTATGGAATACACATCTATGCATGGTTGCACAACCTGCACCAGGTGCCTAGGCCAGGGTATGGGCTGGCATTGCAGAGAAGCACAGGCAGGTGCCGCCCAAAGCCTTTGTCCCCTGCTATTCCATTCTCCAGAGAGAACTATGGTCATCATTATATTCTTTGTCTTCCCAGCCCAACGCACAAAGCACCTGGAAAATTGTGGCCAACAACCTAGGCCTCTGGAGGGCTGCCAATGCCAGTATTTCAGAATCACAGGACGAAAGTCAAGAATAAGCAGACAGACAGAAGGGTGGCTTTCCTCTTATAGACACTCAGGTCTTATTTACAAAGCAAACTGCAAAAGACTCTCATTTAGATATCTCTTCCCAATCCTAAAAGAAATCCTTTAGAATCCTTCCCATTTGCTGTTTTCTTTACCATAGCCACTCAAACACTGAGTCCAAGGATTGCACTTCCATCAAACTCCTGAAAGGTGCTGGGAAGTTGAAGGTGGGCCTGGGGGATAGCAATCTCTGCAGGCCCTTTCACTCATTCACTCTTGACTACATGAGCCCCCAGAGTGCTTGGAGTAGAAAGATGTTTGTGTTTCCATCTTCACAAAACCATCCAGGAAAAATCTGTTAGAACGTCCCATTTGGAAGTTTCCATTATAAATGTGCAGCCACATGAAAGCTTGCCTCACCTGAGATAAAAATGAGCTGAAACATCTTTCCTTAATATTTTTTTTTATTTTAAAGAGAAAAAAGATACAGAATTTCAAAACAAGATGATAGGAAATTAACAACATTATTGCATATTGTTTTGCTCAGCTTACCAGATAAGGGCCTGCAGAATCAATCAAACAGCATAAACACAAACTGTTCTTTTCTTTTCTTTTTTTGTGACTGGCTCAGCCCACCCTCTGGCTGGGTCTGGTACAGCATGTGGTACCAGCCACGGAGCCTCAGTCCCTGCGCCTGCCTCAGCTTGCCTAAGCAGGCACTTCAGATCACTGAGCTTTCTCAACAGCCCATGAATTGTTCTTTTCAATGAGCTAATAGAAATTAGCATTACAATTATCTTAGCTAACTTATATATATTTTTTCTCCCTTCTTTTCTTTGGCCCCCATCTCTGTTTTTCTTTCCTTTTGAACAGTTTCTTTTCCTTTTACAGTTATCTGTTGCACCTATTGGATCTTATTTATTTTTTCAGTTTCTTAAACTAGGGAGACAATACAATGCTTATACACATGAGCACAATTTATTTCAATTCTGAGTGTGGTTTCTACTCGCATCCATTTAGCTATAAAAGCCTTGAGTTTGTATTTCTTTATACCTGAGTAATACTCCATTGTATAAAAATACCACATCATTTTTATCCATTCCTCAGCTGATGAGCATTGGGGTTGTTTCCAAGCCTTAGCTGTGACAAATTGTCCTTCCATAAACATGGTGCACATATATCTCTCATATCACTGTGACATGTTGTGCTCAATTCTTCTGGAAAAATACCCAGGAGGGGAATCACTGGGTCTAATGTGACCACTAATCCTGTACTCAGTACTCCTTTTTCAACCACATCCAAATGGTGAAGTTAACAGTAACCTCCATCCTCTCTCTCTCTCTCTCTCTCTCTCTCTCTCTCTCTCTCTCTCTCTCTCTCTTTCCTCTCTCCTCTTCCCCTTCTCTCCTTCTTCTCTCTCTTCTCCTCTCCCCCCCACTCCTGTCTCCCTTTTCCCCTCTTCCTACTCCCCTCTATCCTCCTTTCTCCTTTCTCTCTGTCTGTCTTCAGAGAACTGATATGACAAAGTTCTTCAGAAAACAAAGGACTCTTCAGAGAAGTGGCTGCTCCCCTAGTAGTGCCTCCTTTCCAGCAGAATCTGCCCCTTGCCATGATGGCAAATGTTTAACCAGTCCATAATTTTAACAGCACAACTTGCATTGCCTAGGCAGATGTCTGCCACACCATGTTTTTATGAAATCCACCCACAGCATGTGACTCAATTACCTCCTGCAGCTGCAAATTCCACAGGTTGACCACACTCTGCATGGAAAAGTATTTCTTTGTATTCATTCCAAATTTATTAGCCATTTGAACCATTCCTTTTAGTGACTTGTATATTTTTAAGTGTTCATATATCACCATTTTGGGCCTGAGTCCCACTGGCCTGCCTTTCACATGCAGCTTAGAATATTAGAGTACGGTCTTCAAAGGATCTATATAAAAGCAGACCTGGTGCATTGACCTCAACTTTATTCTCAATTCTCCAGCCACAGGCATGCTTACAGTCTCACAAACTTATGATCACAAGCATCCCAAGCCCAGCACTCGAGAGACCAGGGATAGAACAGCTCTGAGTTGCCTCCATTCCAGAAGCATGAGTCTTGCCCCTAATTGATACATGGGAACCTCTATGAGCTCCAGATGAAAATACTCTCATAGATGAAGAAACAGAGGTGTAGGGTCACTGTCCCTAAGCCTCAGAGGCAGTACAGTTGTCCTTGGAAAGGGAGCTGCTTTGCATACCTCTCTCTCTACCCAAAGCATCAAAATTCAAGGATACTCAAGCTATTATATAAATGCTACAAAAGTTGCACATAACCTACAAGTATCCTTTAAATCATCTCTAGATTACTTGTCATACCCAACATAATGTAACTGGCATGTAAATAGGTTGTTACACTGTATGTTTATGGAATAATGACAGGCAAAAGAAGCACATACATGTTCTCTACAGATGCATTTCCCCCAAGTTTGTAATCTGTGGTTAACTGAATGAATCCACAGATGAGGAAGTTATGGACGTAGAGGGCTGACTGTATGCAGTAGGCATAAAACCTACAAACGAGGCATAGGACAAGGACAAGGGCCTTTGCCCTACTGCAGGAGGCTCCATGTGAGATCATGGCAAGGTTCATAAATAGGGAATAAGCTTCCTGGGCCAGTGGGAATGGCAGCCATTTCTCCTGAAGAGCACCTCAGAGTACTCTGTGGAGAAACCTGGGTCCCTCCACTGTCTTCGAAATAAGCTTTAAAACTCATCTGTAGACTTTTAGCATCTTCATTTGGCCTGACAAATGACATTTCTTGACAACTTTTATGATGTTTTTCTTCCCATTTTTTCCACAAGAAACTGCCATCCTGTCTCAGCCAATCTCAGGATGTTTGACTCCAGGTGGCTTCTCTGTCTCCCTTATTACAATGCTGAATTATAGAAACTGTAAACTGGGTATAAGAGATGTACTCCAAGATTCCACATATGATGGTGTGTGGCTTGGATTCCCAGCAAAGCCTTTGCAACTCCACTTTGTCATTTCTATACTGTGGTTATAGCAAGTCCCTAAACCTTGCAGACCCACTCTTCCTCAGTGCCACCATAACTAGGGAAGGCACCTAATTTATACCACTTGCACCTCAGTGATGGTAATGTAGCCAGTGTGCCGTGACTAGGATGGATGAATGCACAGATGCATCGATGCATGGATGGATGCATGGATGGACAGATAGATAGGCAGACAGGTAGATAGATAATAGATGATAGATGGATAGATAGATGATGAACAGATTCATGATCGATAGATAGATACATACATACATACATGCATACATACATTCGTACATACATACATACATAAATACATACATACAGCAGAGTCTTGACTTACAAAATCAATTTGCTGCCGAGAGAGGGCTGGTTGTAACTCAAGTTATCACTTGGAGGCTCTGGCTCCTCTACACAGCCTTCAAAGTTTATCTCCTGTACACAGGCACATCCCAGTGTCCCTAGAGAGACACTGACTGGCCTGGTATTTCTCATTAACCCCACACAGGAAAGGATATTGTAATGCACCTTCCAAATGTTCCTCCTTTTAGAAGGTAAATCTGTATGTGAGCCCATTTGAAAACACAAGCAGCTGACATTGAATCATAACTCAAGACTGGTCATAAGTTAAAATTAGAATTTCAGCCATAGCCCAAATTGTTTGTGTGTAAGGCCAGTCACAACTTCAGGGTCCACTGTAGACACATAGGTAATTAAATAAATAAATAGATGATGCTTACCTTCTGCAAGATAATGTTGTACTTTAATAAACAGTGTTCAGGATGCTAAAGATACATTTCCCTCCAACTGGTTTTGAAGGTGTAGCAAAACTTAACAGCTCTGCCTTAAAAACAGGTGGAGCAAAGATAATGTCCAGAACTTCAACATTTATCTTAAAATTTTATTCTTAATTGACAAATGAACCAAGATTAACTCTCCATGATACAACAGAAAATAGGGCTGATTGAGTAACAGAAAAGAGAGTTTTCTTCCAAGACCCTTCCCTCCCACCAAAGAGGAAAATGCCAATTGGAAATGTACTTAATAAGGACATGTTACTTTGGGCGCATCTGCTTCCATTCCACATCAAGAAATTACAGTCCACACTCGCATTCGGAAATTTACTTTTTTTTTAAAGTTTCTTTGCTGTCATGTATGAGCTATGTTTAGGATTTAGTGTTTCAAGATGGTTTTACTGTACAGGCAAATAAAAAGAACTGTGGGGCAGGGAGAGTCTATTCATCTTTAGCATCTAGAGGACTGGAATTTCCTTTGTACTTTTGAATTAGACAATTGTTCTAATAACAACGTTTTTTAATAACAACGTCTTTTTCCTAATTCTGAATTAGGAAAGTGTTTCATGAAACTTAACCAAAAACTTGTTGTAAACAATTTAGGAAAACTTTGAAATATCCCCCCATAGAATAAGGTCAAAGGACATATAGTAAAAGCTCTTTGTCCTTCGTTTCTAATACTAATCCAAGTGGCTCAAGTGGCTTTGGCAAGTAATATAAGTACAGTAAGACTCAGATTGGCTTTTGGCAATAAGAAATATTTTGGGCTCTGTTCATGCCTAGTGTTGATATTCTAGTCACTCTAATCTGTTATTCACAGGGCAACCAATGCTTTGCAACTTCATTTCCCAAATTGTTAAAAATCAAATTATTCAATATATTTTATTAAATCATCAGTTTTAGACCTGTTGAGCTCCACAAGGCAGAAGATGTGACATTTGAGTGTTTCAAGAAGTAAGGCTATGCAGGAGCAGCCCTGAAATTAAAATTTAGATACGAAACATGACCACGTACGAATGGAAAGCAGACAACAAAAATGCCTGCTTAAGGTGTATCAAAGGTAATACAGGCCGGGAATTTTTTTCAAGCCTCTGTGTGCTCAGCTGCAAATGAGGCTAGACCTGAAAGTGTCCCTTTGCTTGTTGTCTCAGCTCCGACAGCAGCTTGAGCTCTCTACACATACATTTAGTGAAAGGGTTCGGACATACTCTGGGTACCAAGCAATTCATCATCTGACAGCTCAAATGTGATGCTTTTATTCCACTCACATGTCTGTGCAACCATCACCACAATCAATTTTAGAATATTTTGGATCGCCCTCCAAGAAATCTTGTAGGTGTAAGCTGTCACTCAGCCTTTCCTACAGTTCCTCCACCCCAGTCCCAGCCAGCAGCTCCTGATCTCCTTTCTGCCTCGGCAGACTTTGCTATGCTAGGCATTTCACATAAGTGGAGCTGTCCTACTATGATGTCACATACATCAGTACTTCATTCCTTGTTATGGCCAAGTTTCCATTCTACTTTTTTTTATGTAGTACTTTTAGTTTTATTTTTTTAACATTTATTTTATTTTATTGAAGAACAAATAGCAATGAGAGCATTTCAAATAAAATTAGTAGGACAGATTCAACAATTGGTACATTGCATTCTTTTCGTCGTGGCTTTTTGTTGTACGAGGTGCATACATGATACTCTATCTACAAACACTGTTAGAGCAGATGCCTCTATTCAATGAATTAAGAGAATGTAGCTGTATACCTTTATTTTTGTAAAAGCTGAATTATAGTACAGTTTCAGTAATCAATACCCATACTATAGTTTTATCAGGCTTTATTTGTCTGTGTACAGCAGTTTTGGGACACTTAGGTTGTGTCTACTTCTGGGCTATTGTGAATAAAGCTACAAAACACAGCTGTGTATATGTCTCTATGTCTGTTTTTAAAATTATTTATTAAGTAATTTAACAAATACATTATTTATTATTTACTTAATGGTACGGGGTCTCACTATGCAGCTCAGACTCATAGTGGTCCTCCTGTCTCAGCCTCCCCAGTGTTGGGATTACAGGTGTGCTCCACCAAACCCAGTTCCAGGGCCAACACGGCTGTAGTATCAGGGATTGAACCCAGGTCCTTGTGCTTGCCAGCCAGGCGCTTAGAGCCCCTGAGCTATCTCTCCAGCTTCTCTATGCCTATTTTTGAATCTAGAAAATTATATCACTTTCCTCACATAGCTATTTTTATTATTAATCAATTTTATGTACAAACACTTGACAGATGACAGTGGAGCAGAGCCATCTTCTTCCACACCACTGTCTGCCTTGCTAGGCTTTGCCAGTGGCTTCCCATCTGCGCCACCTGGAGCATCCAGCGTTTGACCCATGCCTTCACTTTGCACACGACAAGCAATCATCCTCCAGTTCTTTTAATATCTAGATTGTATCTGGAATCCATACCTAATTCTTTCTTCATAATTGTCCCTTAATTTGAAAGCCTGGTTTCTTCTTACTAAATATTGTCACCATTCTCAAGTTGCTCTGCCCCCAGGTTTTAGATCTGATGATCAAGTGTATTGAAAACTGCAGTGGTTCTCCACCAACTAGAAGATTCACTGTCTTACATACTTTTTCAAGAATAAAGTTTGCAAGCCTCAAATTTGGATAAGAAAAGCTATAATTGATGATTTTTCTATAATTGGATTTAAGTCTCCAGTTAGCTTATGGACAAACTATTAAATCAATTATGTTTAGGTAAATTCAGATGCCAAGCTTCCCAGGAGAATTTTACAGGAAGCCCACAGCATTAGATAGTTCTATAAATAAATAATTCATTATATATCACCTAAAAGGTAAAACTTTCTGAATAATAATGATAATTCAATTAGCTATAAAAGTCAATAGCACCCATAAGTATTCTTAATGTCATCCTTCACTTGGCATCAGTATATTTTTTGAGTACACTGAAGGCTCAAATTTAATACTCAAATTTGAGTCTACACTGAAGGTTCAAATACTTCAGGTGGAAAATATAGCTCTTTTTTAATGTATTTTACTACAGAGTCTCACTACAGAAATCAGACTTGCAGTGATTCTACTGTTTTCAGCCTTCAAGAACTAGGATTACAGGTGCGTGCCACCATGGCCAGTCTGGGGCTGGTACCGCACACCAGGGATCGAACCCCGGCCTCTGTGCTCTGCCTACGTAGGTGCTTTGTCTTCTGAGCTATCTGGCCAGCCCTCATCTAGGCTTTCACAGCAGGGGCCTTGGCTCTTGAGTTTATGGTCTCCTCTAGGAGACTTGAGCACTCTGCTGGAACAGCTGCTTCACGATGTGCTTGATTCCAAAGCCCGTGCTTCTAACCACATGTCACTCTTTTTTTTTTTTTTTTCTTTTATTTATTTTTTCTGTTTTTCTTTTTTTTATTTTATTGAGCTACAAATGTCAATCCGACAGTTTCAAGACACCTTAACAATACAGATTCGACAAATTAATACATTGCAAACTGTTTTCATGATGTTTTGGTATTGTACAAGTTTGTTTTGTTTTGTTTTTGGGATACCAGGGATTGAACTCAGGACCTTGTGCTTGGTCGGCAAGCACTTATTCCACTGAGCTATCTCCTCAGCCCCTCACATGTTGCTCTAGCTCAGAGTTCTCAGGAGCACCAACGGTTCTGACTCAAGAACCAACCCTAGACGATGCTCCAGAGCCTTCAGAAGCAAAGAGGAAGCAGCAGGGGACTTGTGGTTAGGGCTGCTCCTCTTTCCTGGGCAGGCTCTTGGATTTGAAGACCATTTGCTCGTCTTGGACTTGGCCTTCCTTGATCTGACAGTGGCTCTCAGGAAGCTCAGCAGGGAGAGCTGGGAAGGCTACCATTCCTTAGAACACGTCAGCCGGAGATCCGCTTCTTCTGTTGCCTCTAAGGACAGAGCAACAGCCTAGGGGGTTACACTGCTGACTGTTAACTCGGGGCCGTGAAAGCGCAGTGGTGTGTGGAGCCCGTTCTTAGAAAGACACGCAGCCAATGGACAGAAACATTATAATTTGAAGAACATAAGAAGCTATCACACTAAGACCTGCCTGAGTGTTCTCCCTGATCCAGAAGTAGAGTTCTGGTTCTTTCTCATCTGAAGATAAAACCAAAACTCGATAGAAAGGACAGTGTAGTTAATTCTATACAGAGAAAATAAGAAAAATATATGGGCTTTTTTTAAAAAAGTGAGTTGACACAAATTCCCTATTCTATTCAAACAGAGAATAAATACTGCAAGAGGAAGTTCAGGGGCCAGGGAGATGGCTCAGTAGGCAAGTGCAAGGGTCTGAGTTCAATCCCCAGTTCTGTCAAAAAAAATAAAAATAAAAATAAAGGAAGTTCAGCTGTAATGACCTATTGCCGTTATTGTGGATTCAAAACTCCATGTTTCTAGTGAAGTTGAGTTTCTGTGTATCCAAATTTTTGCTTTTATTTTAAAATAAGAAGGGTCTTAACTGGTTGGAACAAACAGAAATAGGACTTAGAACTCTGTCTGTCTCTCCGTGTCCTTCTAACTTGTCACAATTGAAAGGATGAGTTCATCTGGCAAGAAGTGCTGCTCAATTTTAGACTTGGTTAATTCAAACAGAACGCAAATTATTTCTTGAGTTAGAGAACAGGCAGGCATAAAGATGATACACTACATATTTATTTAGAAAAAAGACATTATTCCTGTGTGTGTGTGTGTGTGTGTGTGTGTGTGTGTGTGTATGTGTGTGTGTTCTCAAATGTGGACACTGTAGGGGCCATTTTTCCATTTTACTGTTGTAAAAGGAAACTCATCTTGTAGGATTGGTTCATTTGGTTATATCCATTTAAAGACTCAAGAGTAACTTTATCCATATTATCTCCTGATAAATCCTCTGAAATTCCCTGCTAGCACAAGTCCCATTGATAGCAGATCAACGGGTTCAGCCTTCTTAAATTTTATTATGATTAATCGCCCATTCATGTGAAGGATCTTTCAACTGTTTTATTCCTTCTGATGCTGAATTTCTTATCAACTTAATGTGCTTATGGCATCTCTAATCCACCCTTTCTATCTGCAGGCTGATCATTTGCTACATGGTTTCGAAAGCTCCTTTCCCTCCCTAGTAGCTTACTGGTCTCCGAAGTTGTCCTTGAGGAATTCACTTGGCCCCAACATTTTGGGTGTTTAGCTTTGATTTCTGTAGGTTTCCAGTTTGAAGGAATAATTTTACTGGTTAGGGACTTGGGGGAGGGATTTTCACTTTTAGGTCTTTTTAACATGTAATATGTTCATTCCTACATTCGTCTTTAATTGTCATTTTCTTAAAGCACAACATTTCTCTCCAGTTAATTTCTAATGACCCATTTTCAGGGGCATCTGCACTACAGAGGCAGCAGCTGATTTTGATTATGCCTGAGTTTTCTCAGCAGGAACCTCCACTGACCTAAGCATCCCTTTCACAACATTGTTTCAGGCCCAACAACAAGCCAGTGACCATCCAGGCCCTCAGCCCCCTTGGCTTAATGATCTGCTACTTCTAATTACTTTTAAATTATTTTAATTGCTTGAAGCCATTAAAAACACACAGTCAACATTTGTGCATTTTGGAAGAATTGCCAGAGTCTCCTCAGCTCCACATTTCCACTGACACAATATGACTTAGAAGGAACATCAAAGGCTTGCAAAAGAGACCATTGAAAGAATTCTTACTTCTCCACCCATTATGCTCAACATTGTCTAAAAACAATGTGATTTCCAGAGGGAGCTGGCTGACCATAAACCCTACAAACTCGGATGAAGCTGCCTAGCACAGAATTGTTTCTTCTTTCAGGGCTGAAAAAGGGTCCTATTACAGAGATATTAGTCTCACATTATGTTACTGAAAGAAACAATACATTTATGGTCCAAATCTGTACTTCAAACATTAGATTCATGGTATTGCTAAGGCTTTGAAGAAACTTAAATGTCTTGGGGGGGTGAAACTCTAGTATACTTAGATGAAGGATGATTCAACTTGGGGGCAGTAGAATGCAAAGTGCATAAGCACCTGCTGGAAGGTTCCACATCTCATGGAAGTGTTTGCACTTGCTGATTGTTAGAAGTTAAGAGCCATGTTGTATCCCAAGAGTTTAGCTTAATATTTGACAATAAGTAGTAAACAATACAATAAGTAGTGATCAATACAATAGGTAGTGGTAATAAGTAAATGATCAGAGGATCTAAAGTGTTTTGAGTTTGAACTGAAAATAAAACTAGCCATAAATGTGCCTCCATGCACATTTTTAATTCCTCTTTTCGCCTATTCGGAATAACATATTTCCCTATCCGAGATTCCATAGCATGAACCCTATCTATTTCTACCATATCAGAAACCTTCCTGGCAGAACTCATCTTCATCTGAGGTAATGACCTTCTCACATTCCTGTGCCATGAGCTCCTCCCCCTGCAGTTCGAGGCTCCAGCTATTTCAGTGCCCTCCTAATGGCATGGCATAACTGGGATGTAACAGGGACCCCGTGTCCTTTCCTATCTTTTTCAGGCCTTCATCATCAGTGTTGGACTCACCTGGCAAGCTCTTTGCTCATGTTAACCTACTGGCCATCAGGAGGTTTCCAGGGTGCCTCTTCCCTTGCCCTATCTATCAGGAAAAAGAAGGCATTTCTTCCAGTATCCCTATCAAATGCAGAAATGCTTTCTTTTCACAAGTATTCCATCACATTCCACCTCTTATCTCTCTATTCTGTAGGCACACTCTCATCTCCTTGAACCAATCACTGTGGCCAAAATTTGATATATGTCTATCGGCTTATGCCAACAAGGAACCATCCATAGAGTCAGAGATAAGGACAACTGCAACCAAATTTAAACACAGAGAAGGGGGTTTTGGATCCCTATGGAGTAAAATATGGTCTGATAGTGAGTGGGGAAAGGGGGAGAGATGTTTGCAAAACAGCCATAATTATCCAGCACTGCAGATAATGGAGAGGATCAACTTCAGAGTATAAGTTCTGAAATTACTACAGACAGAAAGGGAAAGAAACCAAAATATATGGCCAGAGAAGCTAGACAAGGTGGAAAAAGTGGTTAGAGTTTATAAGGCACAACACAGAATAACTGATGTTTATAAAATTCCATTGAAGCGAATCATCTCTGGTGGTTAAGGGATTTTTTCAGTTTAATACAGAATTATCTTGAGACACCAATTCAGTCACTCTTATGCTCCTGACATGTAGAATCACTATGTGGAGGATGCAATGACCTGAAGCAATGAAGGACTCTAAGCTGGAAGATAAACACCAGCCCAATTATTGGACCTCTTAGCCCTGGAGAGGGGTGTGTAAGGCAGATGGGCTCTCACCTCTCTTGGCAATGGGGAAATCACAGTAGTGAGTCATCAACAACTTTCAAATGGTCACACACAGTGGACTGCAGCTAGGAAAGTCTAGAATATCTGACTTCCATTTTCCAGGTGTGTTGGCTTGGCGGCTTGGCTGAAAAGGGATCAATGCAGAGCTCTTCAAAAGCAGCGATGTGTCCCAGCTACTTGAGAGGCTGAGGCGAGAAGATGGTTATGTTCAAGGCCAATCAAATCGCAGTTGGTAAGAAACTGCATCTTAAAATTTTAAAATATAACCACCTCTAAGGATATGGCTCAGCACTCCCTGCAGTTCAATTCCCACTACAGAAGGGGAAAAAAAACACCATGAATTATAACTTAACAAATGTATTTGCATTTTAGGTCTTGTACACAGAAACTCTGTTGATGAAAACAATTATAAGTTGGATGTAAACTTTCACCAATAAACTAAACCACTGAATAAAATAATTTTATCCTCATTCCTTCCTTATAGGATCCCATATTTTACTAAAAAATAAATGAAAGAAAGAAAGAAAGAAAGAAAGAAAGAAAGAAAGAAAGAAAGAAAGAAAGAAAGAAAGAAAGAAAGAAAGAAAGCTCAGAATCAGGAAGAAAATGTAATTGGCACTTTCCCCATTAAGCCTGGTCCTGAAATCAGTCCAAAGATATCCAGTTCCTTTCAACTTCAAGAGTCCTTCTCAGCCCTAAAGAAAGGTAAAAAGAAGTTTAAATGACCTGAAGACTTGGAGGAGATATTACTGTTTCAACTGAGCCAAAAGCAGGAAAGTTCCAAAGGAAGGACTAGAACCCTTAGCCCTTTCCTGCAGTAATCTAGGGAGCCTGAAGTGGGAGCCAGAAAAAGAAGCAGCCTGTCCTCTGCCCCTCACATCCCTGGCATGGGCTTCCAGCCCACTACCATCCCCAAAGACTCTGAGTCCAAGCTGATGGATGGAAGATGAGAAGCAGTAGCTTTCTGGTGAATTTTCTTACGCATATGTTCCCAAGCCAGTTGTTTGAAGATTTTATTTTTCCTTTTAAGATCGAGTCCATCTCTTTTGGACTTCTTGCTTTCCATTGGGGAGGAACCCACCAGCGACAGTCCCAGCGATGGGGCACTAACTTTCCATTCTACTGAGTCATTTGTTTCATTTTGGCCAAAGATCAGCATTGATCTAGGTTGCTGCCATCTGTGTAACAGCTGTCCAAGTCCCAAAATCCACACTGAGCTCAGGGGGCTGAGATTTTATTAAATCATGAAAAAAAAAAAGCCAGGTCTCCTGTTTTCAACCTTTCCTAAATATTATTTTTTCCAATATAGATGATATGATGTATAATGAAGCACAGGTTTTATGCCTCTCTGTGTTGCATTTCAACTAGGAAGAAGCCACAGAGGTAAACCATTCTTGGAGCTTTGTGTTAGAGGTGGCATTGGGGTAGGACGCAAAGGTCTCATTTGTTTCACCACACAGATTAACTCTCAGCAGGCAACCTTCTTCCAAAGCAGGGACTATCAGGACCTCACCACATAATGGAAATTTTGAACAGAAACCAAGCTCTTCAGCTTGCTGGGATTTCATAGTACATAGACTACCCTAGTACTGCTACACCCTCCCAGCATCCAACATGCATTAAAACTTTTAAACAAGGCTTTTAAAATGTACTTGGTTAGCAAACCCATGAGAATAGGTATAACATGGATGTGTTTTGTTTGCAATCAGCTGTGTGGACAGATGACAAATGAAGGATGTATTTACACCAGCTGCAAAATGACTTGTACATCTGTAAGAAATGTAATTATTACTGAAAAGGCAGACACTCGGCTGAATTTCTTGACTTTGATAGTGCTTCCTGTAATGGTCAAACCCAGTGTGGTGAATGAGATCTTTCAAACTCAAACACCTGAAGTGAGACGCGCAGAGCAGACACGGTGCACAGCCTTGAGCTGTGGTGTTGTCGTGTGGCAGGACTTGACACAATCGTGGCACACTGAAATTGTTTCCTGTTTGGCGATGTCAACGATGAGATCCTGGAAATCACATGGAGTATGAGATGTAATGTTTTCTTGACAAAAATCTCCTTCAATCAGCTTTTGAAGGGCATTCATTATAAGGGAACTAAGGAGCAGGAAGAATTCCATGTTATTTTCTAGGAAACAAAAATGTCATCTTTTCAGTGTAAGGGTTATGCCATTAGTCAGATTGAAATAATAAAATGGTTGGCTAGAAGAGGAAACAAATTTGTCTCACACCACATCAACCTGGATATGAGCTATGGAGAGCTAGAGCTATGGTGCAACCATAGCTAGGGAAAAGAAAGATGTTTGCTGGGCTTTGTGGGAAATAAACCTATCATCAAGGGCCAGCCAAATAGCTGAGCAGATTAATGTACCTGCAAATAGGTTCAAGGCTAGGGGTTCAATCCCTAAGCCTGCTGTGCCTGCTCCACCCCTTGGGCACACCGGGACAGCAATTGAGACTGGGTGTGGTAGTGTCTGTCGATAATCCCAGCATTTGGGAGGCTGTAAATAGGCAGATCACTATGAGTCCAATCTAGTAGCAAGACCCTGAACACCCTGTAGACCCTTCCCTAAAAATAAAAAAAAGAAAGAAAAAAAAAAAGCCTGTCACCTAGGACTAATTAGAAATCATTTGTTAATCAGCCTATGAATTTGT
>PVKA01001136.1:142583-158068 GCA_004027165.1 Ctenomys sociabilis | reverse complement strand
ATATTTTTTTCTGCTTAGGGCAGGACCTACAAGGTCTACAGGATCTCACTATGTAGATTGGGCTCTGTAGTGATTCTCCTGTTCTCAGCCTCCCAAAAGCTGGGATTACAGCTGCATGCCACCACACCCAGTCTCAATCGCTATCTCAGGGTGCCCGTGGTTTGGGGCTGGCACTGCAGGCTTCAGATTGAACAAGGCTGCCACAGTCTGCTGAAGCAGGTGCTTTAGTCCACTGAACTATCAGGCTGGACCTGACTGTAAACACTTTCAACTTCATCCACAGCTCATTGATCATTCAAGTGGGTATTATTTAGTTTTCATGTATATTTATATAGTTTTTGCTACTTTTTGTCAATAATTTCCAATTTCCAGCACTGTGATCAGATAATATGCATGGTATAATTTCAATTCCTTTGCATTTACTTAAGCATGTCTTATGTGCTAGCACATGATCCATTTTGGAAAATGGCCATTGTGCAGCTGAGAAAAATGTCTATTGTGATGCTGTTGGGTGGAACACTGTAAAGGTCTGCTAAGTGCATTTCTTTACAAATTTGGCTTAGTTCTGTTATTTCATTCCTTAATTTTTGCATGGTTGATCTATCATATTTTGTCAATGGAGTGTCCAATCCTGCAATACAATTATGTTATTGTTCTTTAGAGTTTTTATATCTGTTACACTTTGTCTTATATAGTTGGATGTTTCTACATTGGGTGCGTATATATTTATAACTGTTATCTTGCACTCTTGCAGTTTTCCCCTCACCAGTATGTACTGACCTTCTTTGTCTCTTTTACTCACACGTAGTTTGAAGTTGACATTGTAAGCAACCAAAATAGTTACCCCTACTTGTTTCTGGATTCCTGTGGCATGGAGTATTGTTTTCTAACCTTTGATGTGAAACCCTTTAGGACCCCTACTTTCCCCCTTTGCTTAGTTACTTGCTCTACTTTGTAGTTCTTTCTGTTATTGCTGAAGTTGTGGTTGTTGGTGTCTCTTTTTAAAATGTCTGAGAGAAAGACATAGAACATATAAAAAAATTTTTTAAAAACACACCCCAAATTCAAAGACCCAATCCCAAAATGGGCATCTAAGATGAATATACGCTTGTCAGAGAAAGAAATACAAATGGAAAGTAAATATATGAAAAAAATTCAACATATTTGGTCTTTTGAGAAATGCAAATTGAAAAAACACTGAGATTCCATCTCACCCCAGAAACAATGGCTATCATCAATAAGTCAGCCAGTAACAAAGGCTGAAGAGGCTGTGGAGAAAACGGAACACTTCTACACTGTTGGTAGGAGTGCACACTGATAACAACCAGTATGGAAATCAATGTACAGATTCATTAAAAGGCTAGGACTGGAGGTTCCTTTCAAACAAGCTATTCCCTTCTGGGTATTTTTCGAGAAAAACTGAAAATCTCATAACACAGTGATATATGCTAATCCATGTTTATAGCAGCAAAATTTGTCATAGCTAAATCCTAGAAACAACCCAGATGCCCATCAACAGAAGAATAGATAAAATGTGATATTTTGACACAATGAAGTATTATTTAGCTATAAAACAGGATAAATTTGAGTCTTTTGTCAGTAAATCTATGCAACCTTGAACACACTCTTAAGCGAAATAAATCAGACCCACATGAGTAAATATCATATTTTCTCCTTAGTCTGAGAACCTAAATGTTTTCTGATTTTCAAGAGTAAAATGGATACTGGTATAAGAGTTACTGAATTAAGGAGAAAGACATGAGAAGGAATGGGGAAAGAGATTTATCTATGTATGTAAGCAGGATGGCTTTAACAACTGTACTATGCATTTTTGCTGGTCTATGGAAAGAAGCTGCTAATATTTTATTTTTTTTGTCTCCATTTTTTAAATTGTTTGTATTTTTCTCCTGCTAATTTTTAAAACATTTCTTTCTATTTTCTTTCTTCTTAAAATTTATGTGCATAAGGGTCAGGGAGGTGGCTCAGTTCCCTGCCAAGTTGAAGGGCCTGAGTTCAATCCCCAGTTCCCCTGCAAAAAAAAGAAAAAAAAAACTTACATGCATATAACTGATAATATGTATAAGTGGTTGGAATAAAACACTGTATTACAACAAATACTGTGAAATTTATACTGTTCTCTTAAGTGAAATTCTGTATAACTTTTAATTTTGTATGTTTTAATTCTAAGTTATACTGTCTTTAGAAAATAAAAAAATCAAAGAGGAAGTAAAATATCTGCTAGTACTCTTTGTAGGGTTGGTTTGGTTGTCATGAGTTTCTTCAATTGTTCAGTGTCATACAAGTGTCTAATTTCTCCATTAAATTTGACAGGCAGTTGTTTTTTCTTTCAGTACTTCAAGTATCTCACGTGAAGCTCTTCTTGATTTGATGGTCTGTGTTGAGAAATCTGCTGTGATTCTGATGGGCTCTCCTTTATAGGTGATCTGTTTCTTGTCTCGAACATCTTTTAATGTTCTGTTGTTTTGCTAAATTTCTGGTGTCTTGATTATTATGTGTCTGGGTAAAGATTTTTATCTGTCATATTATTTAGCTTTGCATCTGGTACCTGTTATATTGTTGTTTCATGCTTTCTCATTATTTTTAAGAGACGCTTCCTTTTCATGTGAACTGGTTGCAATGCTATCTTCCAGGCTTAAAATTCTATCTTCTATTTTGTTGAAGCAGCTTTGCCAGCTTTTAAGTCAATTCTTAATGTCTTGGATATCTGTTAGAATATATATTTAATGCATTCTAATTCTTTCCTGTGTTGTTCATTCAATATTTCCATCATTTTCCTATTGTCGTTTTTGTAAATCTGTGTCTTCCTTGGATGTATCAAGAAATTCTTTCATAAGTGTAGCTATTTTTTTTCTTTTTACCTGAAAGATTATTTCCGATCTGACTTCCTAAATAGCTCAATGGAGTTATTTCTTTACTTTGGTTGCTTTCATCTCAGAAATTTCAAGTGTGCGACTTCCAAGTTCTACTATGGCCGTGTCTCTAGGACTTGTTTTTTGTATGCTAGAAGCCTGAGATTGCCTTATGTCTCTTTCTTTCATAATTTTTTGCAGTGTGGCAGGGAGCAGAGTGTGGGTCAGCAAGGCTCTAGCAGAGTGAGAAGGCAGGGTACACTCACCAAATCTCATCTCATGCTGTGTGGAGTTCAATGTGACTCCCAGCTTATTCGGGGGTCAAGCTGAACTTCAAGAATGATCCAATGATGCTGAGTGCTGGCTGACCTTGTACAAGACTCTTGATGCTGGGCTGGCACAGTGTAGTGCTCCCCAAGGGTCCTGCAAGTGCTGTTGTACTTATGTCTCCCTGGTGGCATTCACGGTAAGCATGGATGGCCAGACTCAGTGAATCTCTGGTGGGAAGACTGGGGGAGGGTGTGCGGCAGGGTTAGAGCTGCTGAGTCTCCCTTGCTTTCTTCTGGGAGAGGAGAGGTGAACTCAGTGGAATGTCAGTGGGAAGGCAGTAGGTGTCTCAAAATAACTTAAAACTTTGGTGGCATGTGATTATTATATTGGTATAATTATACCAATATTAGAATCATATTGGTATAATTCTAATTATGTTATGAATCTTTGAGTTAACTAATTCATTTAGTTCAATTTTTTCTCAGGATGAATTTTAAAAATGTCTAATTCTGTACAAGAGACCAAAGACCTTGATGAAAATATTAGCTATCATAGAAGTGTATTATCATTTAAATTTCCCTAAACATATGCATTTACATCAAAATCATCTTATAAGATAGCATTAGAAAGTTAGGCCCTTTAGACGTAGAATGGAATTAATATACACAGGGAAGAAAACTCAGAGTACTGGGTATATCTTTATATTACACAAGAAAATATCCAGAAGACACCAATCCCTACTCTAGGATGCATCTGCCTAAGCCTTTGTGTTGACACTCACACTTTCCACAACAGTAAGAAATGTCTTTCATAAGCCACTTAAGGGCAATAATTTGTTGTAGCCACCAGAGGTTACTAAGACAAGATACCATTGGCCTTACTGGTTTTGCTGCCTCAAGCCAGACTTAAGTGTTAAGAAATAAGTTAGAAGATTATACAGAAAGAGCTATTTAAGGAGGAAGTTAAGAATCTAAATTTAATAAATAGGAATGAAAGTACATGAAGGAGAACTTTGAGGTCAAAAAGATATTTTGTTCGAGAGCAGTTTTTCATTATGTGTGCACAACTACAACTTGAATTCACATGCATTTTTTTCCTAACTTTTCATACTCATTTAGTAATTTGTGGATGCTCTTTATTGTTTCCCTTGCTGAGGAGAATTTACTTACAACACACTACAAAATTAGATGTGCTATACAGCCAACATGATGAGTAAGACTGTAGAGTTATCAAATTCTGTGCATATTCTAATAACTCTGAATAATAAGGGCTAGAAAACTGAATGGCCTTGGATCAGTAATAGCTGAAACATTTAGAGGAGAAGCACTGACATCTCTGCAATAAATGATAAATATCGAAACACAATGGAGTTTGAGAAGGCTGCTTCCTGTGATCAAGACACATTTATTTTAGATTTTTTTATTTCATAAAAAATTGCCAGATCAATGAATGACTGTGCTATTTTTATTGCAATGTAAACTTCATATTTACTTTTTAAGCATTTATCCCCAAATGCACACACACACTGCACACACACAATTTTCCATGAAGATATGGGCATTGTCAATGCCAGGCAATAATCTGCCATTATTGGTGCCTCAGTTTTAACTTTCTTTCCTGGAAAATTTTACTACTCTGTCTGTTTATTGGTTTGGTTAATCACTAATGTGAAAATCTCCCTTTTAAAACCATCATACATCAGGCAGTATCTAAATGCCTAGGTAGTCTCTTTGACCTGTTAGCCATTTTCAAAAGGTATAGCATTAATAGATCTTAATGCATGAAGACTTCTTAAAAAAAAATTGGTTGCAATATAGCAGAAGATTTTGTGAACAGCTTTAAGCCAGTGATCAAGGTTTGTACCAATTCTAAAAGAATTTTCCTATCAAAACGTTATGTTCATTTTCTCTGACAGATAAAATGCTTCTGTTACTTCCAAATGCAGATCTATTTATTGCGATCCATTAATTAAAAGACAAAATAACTTTTATATGTTACTGTCCAAAAAGTATTTTATATTTATGTTTATAAGTGCTTCTGTTGGGGCTTTGGTCCAGTGACACAGCCCCTGCTTGGCAAGTTCTTGAGTTTCATTTCCAGCACCAAAATAAAAAAGAAGAGAAAAGAAAAGCAAAAGTTTTTATCTGTGCAAACTTCATTAGAACTTCAACTAGACTATGCCTCTGAGAAATCCCATTTGTTAGCACTCATTTCCTGTATGCAGCATACTACTTTTCTATTATTTGATCATATATCATGGAAGAATCTTTGCCCTTGAAAAAAGTAAATTGTTTGTCTTTCATTGATGATGCTAGTATTGATTAGGTAAAATTAATTATAACAACTATAGCAAAAGTAGTTTATGAAAGGATGAACACAAGTAAATATCAGAAGGTAATTATTGTAACAGAACACAGATATTGTAAATCATTTTAATATTTGCACCAAATGCTGAAAAAAAAATCTAGTCTAATGAATACTAAATTATTCTCCATTATTTGTGTGTCCACATATAACTGACATTTTCTGGTATAGTTCTTAAATTTTTCAAGTTCCTTTATAATTGATTAGCAATTATCTATTCTTAAAGGAGATGTGATGGATTCTTCAACTTTGGTGGACATAGACATCTATTCTTAGATAAAAAACCTAAGCAGTTACCATTCAGAAACTGTTTAAAGGATTTTCAAAATAGATTGTCTGGATTTTGCAAAAACAACCCTTCAGAGAAAGCGTGATGTCACCATTATGAACATTTTGGCTGTTTTGTGCTGCCCAAGAAGAGTGTATCCAAAATTGCGGTTCTGTCAGGAATTATGCTTAAGAGAAAAGAGAGCTGTCTGGATTTAATGCTGCTTAACCACGGTCTGTGAGTACACAAAGCTGGGACAAAACTGAAAAACGGAACAGATCCAGTCATTGATTTGTAGCTAAGCTTTGGATAATGTTAACAAACATTTGCCAGGGGAAAATATCAGAATTGAAGCTGTTTTACTGTGATCAGCTGTGAGTAGTCCTTAAAATGAGTGCACCCTATTGCAATTGAGACCTACCATTAGAAAGGCATTTTAATTTCTTTTTAAAAATCTTCCCTGTGTATGTTGCCCAGAATTTGCATGTTACTCCCATCTTCTTCATTACTGAATTGCATTAATGTATGGAAACTTTTAAATGGATCAATTAAGTCAGCTGCATTATGTTGATAGAATTTCATTAAAGAACAGTGAATTGAACTATCTTGAACTGTGATTTACCTAAAAGCAATTAATTAATGTAACCACTTATCTATATAAAAAGGAAATGTTGGCTGATTCTTCAATTATATATATCATTTCAAAACACTGGATTTTTTAGTAGACATCATTTACTTTCAATTTTTTAGGTTTGAAATTTGTCTTGTAACACTGATACCGTTAATGTTTTCCATTAAGTAAAATTAACACAATAGTTCGATAAAATCCAAATATTACAGTTAAGAAAGCATACAAAAGTTATAAGAATGCACTCATTTAAAATGTTAAGTAGGGGTTGGCGAGATATCTCGGTGGTCTAAGTGTCTGCACAGCAAACTCAAGGGCCCAAATGGATCCCAGATACCATATGCCATGCTGGACCCCGAACCCTGTTGCACCATGCTGACCACCCAAGCAGGATATGGTGGCTCATGTCTATAGCACCAGTACTGAGGATGGTGGGACAGGAGCGATCCAAGCTGCATAGTGAGTCCCTATACTAAATAAATAAATAAATATAAAAGAAATAAATAAAAATTAAAAGGCTAGGTAGACATCTGGATGAGCAAGTAGCCATTTAATCAGAAAAAAAATGGCACTAAAAAAGAAACAGAACTAAAGTGATAGTGATTTATCAATCATCAGTGTACTGAAAACAATGCAAAAATTTATGCCAAAATACACTGTAACATTTTAAACTCTTTAAAACCAAATATTTCTCTGATTTTTTTTGCTATTTATTTCATTTATTAAAGTTGAACAGGGTAATTCTTACTTTCGTCTCTTTTTCTGTCTTCCTTATACCAGTAATTTTAAAGTAGGTTTTGAAAACAGCAATATAGGGAAGATAGTGCATCTGATCCAAAATCAACCTAAAAAAATACAACAGAGACTATTCAATACTCTTGCTGTGTAATGCTTTCAATTTCTGAAGTGATACAGTTTCATGGCATGTGAGCAACCTTAGACACCGGACCAGTGTGGGGCTTAGAAGCTGGTGGGAAGCATTTACAGTCCGGAGTAGTTTCCAGAGGTGGTGGATTCCAACAGATAACCTTAGAGCCAGAAGCCCTAACACTCAAAGCAGAACAAACTCTGAGATAGCAGTCTTAAGGAAAAATAGGGCAGATACCAGATTTTTGGCACAAAAAACTACAAGAAGTCTTGAGTTCAGTAGAACTGCTGACGGCAATATCAGTCCAAATGATACTGAGGTTCTCTGAAGATGTGTTTCTTAACATGGGATCGTGTAGCTGTTTGTTTTAATGACTACAGCTTATATCTAAAGATGAGATTTGAGTTATTCCTGCTTGTACAGAAGTGGAAGTCAAAGTTGCGTTGCATAAAACCATATAGGCTGAAGTTGCTGTGTGCCGGCCCACTCACTAACCATCCATCTTACAAATTGTAGCTTATATTTTTTCTTAGGCAAATGTGATAAAGTTCCACACAGTTTGCAATCTCAACAGGAACATCATATCTCTTTGAAGAATAAATTTTCATTGCAATGTAGAGATAAGAAGAGGACTCATGGAGAAGTTGGCTTAGTTAGTAGACATTTACAGAAGACTTAAACTTACATTGGACAATTTTTTAACTTTTTTTCTCTATGTCTTTGTTGATAAATTTCTATTCTACTTCAAGGATTACTACTTCAAAATTCTCAGCTTACCTTAATACTATATTACTGACTTCTACAAGTACTGTCTTGTGTTCTTAATTCTTTAATCCAAGCTAAGTAATTTTGCTGGCTTAATCTGTGTCTAAACAAAATTTAAATTTAGTAATGCTCAATGTATAGTCTTTGTATAACAGATTAAAAAGTAATTTTCTTTTCTTTTTTTTTTTTTCCGTTTTTAGGGAAGTGTCTACAGGGTGTTCAGGGTCTCATTACTAGATCAGACTCCTAGCAATCTGCCTGTTTACAGCCTCCCAAGTGGTGGGATTATAGGCATGTGCCATCATGCCCAGTTTCAATGGCAGTCTCAGTGTGCCCTGGGACGGCCTGGCATGTATGGCTTGGGATTGAACCCAGGCCCCTAAGACTGCTTGTAGGTTCTTTAATCTGCTGAGCACTTTGGCAGGCCCAGTAATTTTCTTTTGATCTTGAGAATTTTTATACTAGAGATTCAAATTAATTATGAAGGTTCAGAACATTTTGTATCTGTTGAGGATCAAACCAGACCATTTGCAATGTTTATTTTTAAGGCAGAGTTTTGCTAAATGGAAAAATTATCTAGGTTGAACTCACACTTTTGATGTTTCCACCTTGGTCTCCCAGAGGTGTGGATTTATAAAATCAGTGCACCTTACCTCGCAAGGTTCATATTTTCTTCCTCTGGTATCATTTCCTACTTATCCTTCAGTTATAAGTTTGTTTCCTTCATCCTAAATGATTTGTGTTTGCTCTTTTTAGCTTTCTATGATCTAGATATTGACCCCAGGATACTGACTCCATTGCACTGCATATCCAACTCTTTAATTTTGAGAAGTCTCTCTGAGTTTCTAACTTGCCCAGATTGGCTCACATTCATGATCTTGGTTGAGTTTTTAAATATGGGTTTTGAAACTTTTTTTTAACTTTGTTCATTCTGCTGAAAGTATAATCACAAACTTCTTTTTAAAATTTCTTCCAAAGTAAGTTTAATCCTTCTATAAATGTCTACTAACTAAGCCAACTTTTCCATGTGTCCTCCTCTTATCTCTACATTGCAATGAAAATTTACTCTTTAAAGAGTTATGGCGTTGCTGTTAGGATTGCAAACTGTGGCACTTTATCACATTTGCCTAAGAAAAAATATGAGCTACTGTAGTTGGATGGATGGTTAGGGAGTGGGCCACCACAGGACAAATTCAGCATATCTGTTTTTTTTATTTAAGACATTGCTGAAGAAATCTGAATGATTCACTGTGGTTCATGTCAACCAACAGAACTGCAAAATGTCTTCTTCATTAACTTAACTATGCTCTTGTTTCAAAGTATCCATTTATTATATACATATATACCTATATTTGCATAGATGTTACGTTGGAGCTAGCTACTTTTGATTCTGCAGCTTTAGGCCAGACTTGTTTCTAGAATGACATCTGTAGTCAGATTTCTCAAGTTCAGTTTCTTGCCCAGAACTACTTGTTTATTTAATTTCAAATTTATACTCATACTGCTTTATACTTAGATTTCCATATGTTGTGTCATTCTGTCACTGGGTACAGTATGTTAAGTACAAGGTGTCATATATTTATCTCATTTCCATAATTTTCTTCTTGCTTTATTATTCTGAATGCTTAATGTTTGGGGTTGCATGCAACTAAAACTCAATAGTTTGGTAAATAAAAATACAAGATTTCTAGAATTCTCAGAAAGTTTCATTTCTAAATTTTATGAGAGTAAAATATTTTTCTCAAAATATAGGAATACTAAGTGTGATAACTCAATAGGACACTTTTAATTATTGTTCAATTTTCACTGGAAAAAGTGTATATAACCTTTCTATAATAATTCTTTAAGTCCATCGTACTTACATTTTACAATAAGTCCAAGACAAATTCCAATGTATAAACACATAGATTTTATTCATTACTAAGAATGTACAAAAGTTTGCAAACATTAATGTACAAAATAAGTGAAACCTTTATGTCACTTACTTTAACCATACTGTGTGTACTGCATACTTCATGTTTAATATGTGTCAACATTGTCCGTGATTTTAGGATTAAATTTAAATTTGGTACAAGTATCAAGGACTTCTCATACACAAATTCAGAAAAAAATTCTCTTTCCACTTTGAAGTAAGCAAATGCCTCCAGAGAAAATGTTATTTATAATACAAATATGATTATACACTTAGGGAAGTAAAGCAGCATAGAAAAAAGTATGTAAAACCATGAGAGTCACATACAGGTGATTAATAAATAAGCAATTTGCAAACAATATCAAGATGGCAATTGAGCCCTGCTTAGCGTGGTTCAATTTCTAACCATATAAAAAAAATCAAGATGAAGCAACATTTCCATAAACATATAATAATCACCAGGAAAATTTTAATCTTTTAATGCAAGAAACACATTTGTGTTTTTAAATCCATAGAAACACTTATCAATTAATTTTAAATTATTTAGACTAGTTTTCCTAATAGTTTTTATTTTGTAAGTGTGAGTAACAGTGCAGTTGAATTTCCATGCTTCTTGTGTTTCATATAAAGGACTGGGTATTTTATTCAACTAAAAACTCACAAAGGCAGGATGCGGATTTGAGATAACAAGACATTCTTTTCATAATAAAATATAATCAGGACCAAGATACCCGAGGCTCAAAATATAAAAATACTAAGTGTGATAACTCAATAGGACACTTTTAATTATTGTTCAATTTCCACTGGAAAAAGTGTATATAACCTTTCTATAATAATTCTTCAAGTCCATCGTACTTACATTTTACAATAAGTCCAAGACAAATTCCAATGTACAAATACATAGAGTCTCAGGTTGTAAAATGATGTGTGCATAACCTATTAAAAACCTAGAGGAAAGTACTAGTAAGTTTTCCTGACCTTCCTGGAATGTGTTTTCCCTCATAAAGTGACACTCACTTAATCCTCACTGTAGGGGGATGTCAGGATAGGTATCAATTGACAAAGGAGGTGGTTGATGTCAAAAGCTTTCAAGTATTCTGTCCAAGGTCATAGAGGGATTAAGACACAAAATAAACAGAAAACAATGTTTTTTGAATAACAGCACCAATGCTGTCTCCACTGCATGTATCTTTCCCAGACTCCTGTCTTTCTTTTATAATGTAACAGAAGTGATGTCTTTCTACATTTCCTTTAGAGCTTTAGGTATGCAAACAATTCTCATAAGTAAAGAAATTGCTTTTCAATTCAAATCTATTTTAGAAATATTAGTAGCACTTTAATTTACTTCTTAATTGGAAGTTTACATTATTTTCTTTAGGGGAAAGACCTTTATTCTTTCTTGTAAACTTTGGTTGCTTTGATCATGGCATAATGGAAATGTGTAATATTACAATGTTTTTGTGGCTGATGAACTGTGGAAATTCCTTTTTTATGCCTCAGTAGTTTTTAATTTCACTATTTCAATTTCCCAAATTGTATTTAGTGTAGCAGTACTCCGTGTTGTTTACAGTTCCTGTGCCCTCTATTAGTCTCTCCAGTGTTGTAACATTTGATTGTTTCCTTAGCCCTCATTCCGGTGACTTCACCCTCGGAAAAGACAATGACATTCCTAAAACATTGTCACAGAGATGGTGCAGGGTGGAAATTACAAGGAAATATCACATGTATAGGCAGTATTGAAGACAATAAAGGCTTGTGATGATTAAATTTAGTATCCAAAATTACATTATATATATATATAATATATATATGCACATATAATACTATATATATGTATAATTTCCAAAAAGCATAAAGAACACTTTCATCATTTTAAATGGAACTAGAGATTTAGCTCAGTGGTGCAGTGCCTACTTGACAAATGTGAGGTCTGAGTTCAATTCCCAGTAACACCTCCAAAATAAAATAAAGGTGATGACTTGTTAATTAGCTGTGGTGTACAGAAAAGGAATCCTATACAAAAAATCTTAGGCCAGGGAGATCGCTCATTAAAAAATAAGCACTTCCCTGGCAAGCGCAAGGGCCTGAGTTCAATCCTCAGTTCCACAAAATAATAAATAAATAAATAAAACCTTGATATAACCTTGAAATGAAGTAGACATTGTGCAGTGTAGGAGAGGGCAAGTAGTGGAGACAGTTTGATCAAACACACACATAGAAATTACTATGAATGTGTGCTTGAAAAACTTCAGCTTCGTGTTAAAAAATATGTATCAACTATGTGTCTTCATTTTATTACCTATAAAATGGAATAATGATAAAAAATGTTATGCTTACTACAAGTTCAATAAATTATGTTTAAACTACAAAGATAATTATGGACAGATGATAAATACTAAAAGTTAGCGATTGTGCTATCTGAGCATCTATACAGTATGTGGAGTTAGAAGTATAATGGTCCTTGTATATTTCAGGTAAATTCTGAATGAAATTCATCATTAAATCAAAGAACAAAGAAAAGAAATGCAAGATTGGAGTGAGTCACTAAATTCACAAGGGCTTATTTTCAAAAATACCATTAACACTAACAAACAGCACAGTTAAACAGTTAAAAGTCACACTAGCATTTGTACCTAGCATGCTGTCAGTAAATCTTACTAACTTTGGACACTAGACCTTTTGTTTCTCTTTTAAGGATGAAAGTTGCATGTATTTGTTTCTTATAAAAACAAGATTTAATCAAAGTAAATATGTAATCTATGAACCTCAATTATATGGAAATACAAGGGAAAAATCTCAGATAATTCAAAAGCTTAATATAATAGAAACTGCAGCTCAACTCGAAGCTATAAAATCACAATCAAGTAACAGAAAGCAATTGCACAATATTTTTATCTTCCTAAAGCCCTTCATGTATTTGTAAGAATTTCTCATAATGGTAAGAAAAAAGTCTCTGAATGCAGTAAACTAGTAAGGTGCTAGGGAAATCTAATATGAATCAGCATGAGTTAGACATTATATAAATCCATGTCATCACATTCTTATCAGTGATATGAGTTAGTATCTATTAAAAACACATCTATTGTAGGAGAACACACTTTCCTTGCAAATCTAGACTCACTGACAAGGTTTTCCTCAAGTATGCTAACGCACTGTTTATGCTTTTCTACTCTTTATACCTATGCATTCTAAAACAAACTTGGTCAGTGTACAGTGGCAGGTGAACCCCAAACTTCTAAATTATTAAATATGCTCCATCCTGGTGCTAATTAAGGTTTGTAGCAACATGCACACCCCTTCACTGTTACCTAGAACTCCTTTTACTTTTCATTCGTGATTCAATAAGAAATTTATTTACCTCTGAATGACTAAGGATTCCTTTTTCATCTCCCTTGAAATAGCTTTCAAATATCTGAATTCTGAGTGACCTGCCATACGACTTTATGGCTTTCAAATATCTGTATTCTTTTATCTATTTATTTTATTTTATTGAAGTAAAATACCAATGAGACAGTTTCAAGACAAATTAACAGGACAGATTCGATAAATTAGTACATTGCAAACTGTTTCCATAATGTTTTGGTATCGTACAAGGTGCATACATGATATTAAACTTACAGATATTATTATAGCAGATGTCTCTTATCAGTAAATTAAGAGTGTGTAGCTGTTCACTTATCTTATTTTTTATAACTGAATTATATCAGACTCAATAATTAATACTTTCTACCTTGTTATTTTCCTAGTGGTTGTCAATAGTACTAGAAACCGACATAATATCCTGTCCAACTACTATTAATGCAAATCTTGCTTCTCATAGAATTATGCAGAAGTACGGCATACTTATCCTAACTGCCCTGTTTATATATACATATCATGATTCTTCTTTCGTATCTCTCCCTCTTTTTTGTCTCACCTTGTCAAAGATGAGCATTCCATTGTCATTAAACCAATTTAGGTGCGTTAACTCGGTGACACAATCCAACACAGAGAAGCATTCCAGAATAATAGTGAGTTATCTGAAGAAGTTGTTGACTAGAGCCACTTACAGCTCAACTTATTATTTTGGCCCCAGATTATATGCCTCATTTTTATACTTTGCTGCGGATGGTTAAGACCGAGATAGATCAAGATCTATATACCAAAAGATGTACCTTTTGCAACAACTAAAGACAATTGAGTCAGATAGTTAGGGCAAACTTAATGGCATAAGTTGTAGTATAGTAAACAGCTTTTCTTGTGGATGGTTAACAACCTAAGTGCACAGATCGAAATTGGAGAAATAGAAGAGCCACAAGGCCAGCCAACACTTTGGCCCTAGCCTTTCAAGGTCAGTGAAGGCTCAGGGCATAGAAGAACCTGTAATCTAACAACATGAAATTCAGTTGTGCTCCAAATTTTCTGATCAAAGAGATTATGAAGCCACAGAGGAAAGAGATTGATGATGTACGGTGTGCTTGGAGAGAGTCACATGGAGAGAAAATTTTCTCTCAGGTTCTCATAGAGAGCAAACTGGTTAAGCATTGACTGTGACTCACCTGCATGGATGATACAAACAAAGGATCTCAGAGTAAGGTACAGCACTACAAGATAAACCCTGAGGGGACTTCAAATAGCTGCATTCTTCAAGCATGTTCTCCTCTAATCTCCTGGTCTTTCTATAAGATATTTCATATTAGCCAAAGTTCTAACTGCCATTCTACCAAGATTTCTGGAAAAGATATGTGCATCCTCCACAAATCTACCTAAGAGATGGAGAATTAAATTTTTTATTCTTCCTTCAGAAGCCTCTCATGGATGGTCCCTTGCATTCTGCTGAGCCTAACAGCATTACACTACTCTGGGAAGTGGCTATCTTTGTATTTTTCATGTTATTATTTTCAAATGGCACTACACATTGTTCTCCCAGGTGGCAGCATGCCTGTAATACATTTTCCTGGAAGGCTAAGGCATGAGAGTTGAGTTCAAGAGTAGCACAGTAATTTATTAAGTGAGAAAGATTTTTTCTTAAAATCAAACAAAAATGTTTTTGAAAAGTGATGAGGATGTACTTAACATGAAGGCTCAATCCTTAGTATAGTGTTTTTTAAAATGGCATTAATATTAAATATTTAAGAATATTTTCCTAAATTATTCTTTCTATGCTTATGTTATTAAAACCTACTCATTCTTCTGTTGTCAGTTGAAGCATAAAACTAGGGAGTATCCTGTTAGATTAAATAAGTCAGTGTGATCAAATCCTGATGACTGTAGGTTATGAGAATTTTTGGTGTGTATTACATGCCCTATGTGATACCTATGTGCTTATTTGATAATTGCTCTCTATTTAGAGAACTAGATGTTTCATTTAGGGAGTGATCTAATATATTAAATGTTACTATATTTAGTCTTATCTTCTCATTAAGACTTAGTGAATATTTATTGAATGAATGAGGAGGAAAAAGATATATTCTGATTATCAGTGGTTTTATAAAACTTGCATAATCTCTTCTAAATTATTAGTAAATCAATGGGAAATCAGTTCTAATATCTCATCAGTA
>PVKA01001136.1:130525-142483 GCA_004027165.1 Ctenomys sociabilis | reverse complement strand
TCACTATGGAACTATATGGTGAAATAATGTACTATTTCTAATGATTGTTGATAAGAAGGAATTTAAAACTGTTAAAATTTATGAAAATTTCTTTTTGGAAATTTTAAGATATAAGACTGTCTCTTCTAAATATATGAAAAGATAAACTGGTATTCTTTAAATGTATGAAAAGACAGGGATTTAAGGAAATAATGCATGGATTCACATGCTCTGATTTCAAAATCAGTTCTAACACTTTATAGCCCTTGAAATGTGGGAATGTATTTTAACATTTTTTTTTCTGTATTCAGGACAGGGGCTACATGTTCTACAGGGTCCTACTACATAGATTGGATGCATAGTGATTCTCCTGTTATCAGCCTCCTAAGTGCTGGAATTATTGGTGTGGGACACCACACCCAGTCTAACAATTTTTGTTCTTACATTCATCGTCATTGAAATCAAACTTTCCTACCAAAAGATGCTGTGATATTTATGTAGAAAATTGCATGTAGGAATGCTGATATTAGGACTCTTGTTATGTAATTTATATTAAATAAATACATCATAGTCAATGTCATTTGTATTAATTTGTTTCAATTAATTGCATCTCAATAGTACACAATGAACAGTATTTTTGTAAACAAATAGTAAGATAAATAAATTTGAAAGATGGGAAAATAAATTTAGATGAAATTACATTTAAAAGATTTATGCTTCATATTATAGTTTATTCTGTATTATCCTTTTTTATCATAGAGGTTTATCATTCCAAAACATATTTTTATTTCTGTTTTACAAAGCACTTATTCACTTCTTTTAAGTTTCCTTTCAAAGATTATAACTTTCTCTAAGTTTTGCTGAGTCCAACTATTAAAGTATAGATATAATGCTATGGTCAATATCAAAAAATGTCCCACAGGTGCGGGCCAGATAGCTCAGCAGATTAAAGTGCCTGCTTAGGCAGATGCAGAGACGGAGATTCCATCTCTGGTGTGCCATGCTGGCACCACCCCAGGGCGCACTGAGACTGAGATTGAGACTGGGTGTGGTAATGCATGTCTGCAATCCCAGTACTTAGGAGGCTGAAAACAAGAAGATCACTATAAGTCCGATCTATATAGTGAGACTGTAGACCCTATCAATCCTGTACTAAATACATTTTAAAAAATGTGGTCTCAAGAGTCCTATGCGTTCGACAAGTGGTTGAATTTTGGCTGCACTGTAGTAGACTTGCTATTTGGAGCCTGAAGCATCCAGAGTCTGGTTAGAAGAGGCAGGTTGCTGTGAGGGGAAGCAAGAGGGTGCACAGGTTTCCCTAATGCAGGCAAATCTGCCACACCGCTGAGCACAGAAGGATGGGAACTTCTGAGATGTGGACCCAAATAAACCAACTTCCTCTTTAAGTCACGGACGTTGGGTATTAGTCCTAGCAATGAAAAAAATGACTAAGCCATATAGGTGTAGTAAAGGCATAAGTTTCTACTTAAATAAATACAAAAATATTCACCTCAGACTATAAAATCTTGATTAGATTGACATTGCCAGTCTTATAGATTATTCACTACTATGGTGGACTATTGGACTATATTGGATTATTTTGCTGAATTCACACATCTATAATATTTAAGTAGCAATAGAATACCCATCTCTGACAAAATTAAACAAAAAAAAGGGGATACAAATGAAGGATCATTTTGTGTCTATATATACAAAATAGTTAGGATAGATATACAGCTAATTTTTCTTAATTCAATGAGAAAGAAATATTTGCACTAATAGCATTTGGACAGAATATTGTGTCTGCATCTTGTACTATGAATAACCACCATGAAGCCAACAATATGCAATGTATTAATTGCTGAAACTGTCCCACTAAGTGGTTTTGAAATTCTTTCATTGCCTTTTGTTTCTCAGTAAGATTGATTAAAAAAAGAAAGAAAGATGTATTCACTTTAGCCAGAAATTCAACTGGATTATAAAATAATTTATATTAATTTCTGTTTATAGTTAAGTCTAAACTCTGTGAAATAATAACTTTCTTTTATAAAAAACATTTTTTTCTTTTTTTAAGTATTTTGGATATCAGCTGATGCAATCAATGACATGTATGTTTTAAATGACATTTATTGGCAGTACAGAGTTTATGCATATTTTAAAGCAAACAAAATTTGAACAATAATTTATGTGCATATATCTTCTCAGTAAACGTTACAGCTAAAATATATTGGTTAATATACAATCACTAATTTAGATTTTCATGCAGCTCATTCAACTAAAGACTGTGTATATTTCTTTTTAACAATTCAAAATTTTTCATTTTCATGGCTTAGTCCAAACTAAGGACTCTATTTAAAATGCTTAATAATGACAAAATACACAAACAAATGACAACTTAATAATATAGATTTTACATTATTTTTATTTTTAAATAAGTCAAGCTATAAAATGTTTGTAAATTTTCATTTATAGTAATTTTTTTTTGGTGGAAGCAGGGATTGAACTAAGGCCCTTGTGCTTACCAGGGAAGCATTTATTCTACTGATTTGGTAGATCTTATTCAGATAATAAAACATCTAAACCAAAAAGTTTTAGGTCAAAATAAAATAAACCTTTAAAATCACTTTGTTCAGGTAAAAATCATATACCATGGAATTATATACAATACCCATGCTATATGAAATGTAAAATTTAATATTTTTACACATTAAAAATATTACAAAATTTAACAGATTTTTGTTTGCCCACAGAACTGTTCAGCCATGGTCATTATTACTTGTCACTTTTCCAGACAAGTCACAAAAATATAATTCTTTTACATGGTCTTTTGTAACTGAATTTTTTTCCCTTTATAAAATATTTCCAAGGTCCATACATACATGAGTATCTTAAATTTCTTTTGGAAAATAATACTATATGAAAATACAATTTATATTCAATAACTTTGCTACTATTTAGGAATTTTCATGTTTTCATTATTATAATATGCCACTATGGATTTTGATATATATTTATGTAAATGTATATTGCATCTTATAATACATTAATTAAGTGTGGAACATTTTGGTCATATGTTAAAGTGCATTTAAGTTTTGAGAACCTGCCAATCTACATCAAGTGGATGTATCAGGTTAACTTTTCACTAGCAATATAGAGGGCACCTATTTCTTTTCATTGTCACAGGCAGTTGTCCACCTTTCTGTTTTCCAAAGTCATCTTGATGGGTATGAATTTGTAATACATCATATTTTCCATATATATTTTCAAGATAACTAATGATGTGAACATCTTATCTACTCGTTGGCCTTTATTTTCTTCTGTGTAATATTTATTCAGAATATTCTTATTTTATTAGATTATTTATTTTTCATGATGAAAGAACTCTGTATTTAGTCTAGATATAAACTCTTTACCAGTTTTTCAAATACCTTACAAATATTTTCACCCATCTGTATGGTTATCTTTCCCTCTGGTTGATGGTATGTTGGAGGAACACCATTTTATTTCCAGTACTGTGAATACACTTTTGTTTTGCCAGGTGTATTTTGTGTCATATCTAAAATGATTTGCTTAACTCATGTATTTCTTTTTGGCTTGGAGGTTTGTAATATTCCTTATGTTCATGTCTAGAACCCATTTTGTTTATTTATTTTCTATATGGCATCAGTAAATGTTTCAAGTTCACTCTTTTGAACTTTTAAATCTAGTTTCTCTGAATTATTTTTCTCTGAATAAGAATATGATTGGGCCAGAAAGGTGACTCGAATGTCTACAAGCCTGCTTAGCAAGCACAGGGAACGAGGTGTGATCCTTGGTCCTGCACGCTATGCTGACCCCTCCCGGATCCAGCCACCGAATCCAAGTGTGGTAGTGCATACCTGTAATAGCAGCACTGGTGAGGCTGAGACAGGAGGATCACTACGAATCTAGCTGCATAGTGACACCCTATACCAAATAAATAAATAAAAGATTAAAAAAGCTAAGACCATTGTTTTCCTCACTAAATGCTTTGTGTTTTTGTCAAAAATTAATTGATCATAAATGTGACAGATAATTTCTGAATTCTACCATTTATATGTATCTGTATCTATGCCATTGTCTAGATAACTAGGGATTAAGAATGATTTTGCTATTCTAGACCCCTTGTCTTTCTATATAAGTTTAGGTATTTTACTAAATCAGTACATCACTATGGGGAAAAGCTTCTTATCTGGGAGTGTAAGCAGTCTTTAGATTTAAGTGTTCCTTAAATTTTCTTCATTAAAGTTTTGTATGTTTTTCTTCTATGTGTTCTGTGCTCCATTGATAAATTTAGTTTAATATTTTGATTTTTATAGAATTATTTTCCAGATTTATTTTTCAACTTGTTAACACTGACAATATAGGGACGTACAACTTGTTGCTACTCACTGCAGTGTTCCAGGTCATGCTTATGAAACAAGAGTAATGAAAGGGATTTGTGTATAAATTCCACAGAACCAATTCCTTTTCAGGAGACACAGAAACATACAACCAATTTTTGATTTACTCAAATTCTTCACTTTTTTTATCTCCCAGAAAATGTCTATTCATGTGCATATATTAACTTGTTAACTGAATGAAACAGACACAATAAAAGCATTTTAAAGACTTCTTTATAGAGCCAGTGGGGTCCAGACACCACTGGCCCACTTTAGCGGACTATGCAGGTGGAAGCAGATGTTGAGCCCACTGACCAGCCGCAAGACAGTCCCACTGGGTCAAGTTTGAGTTTGGAACAAATACATCCATTGAGCTGAAGTATACTGCTGAGCAACAGGGCGCAGGCTGAGGCCCAGACCTAAGGAGTGAATCCTTGCAATGGAGGATGAAGAAGTTAGCTTGGCTGAACTACTTTGCCTGGAAGACTGCAGGTACATAGAGGGGAGGTCCCCAGACAGAACTCAAAGGTTATAATTTAAATACAAATTTCCCATTTTTGAACTGCCTTCTTGTATAGCTATAATGTTTGCTTCTGTGGTCTGAAATACAAAACCATTAGTTATCAAAAGTTTGTTAATGTCTAAAATTCACTAGCTGTTATTAGTACTGAAAATTGTACTACTGCAAGGAGAACACGTTATCTGCCTTAGGCACAAATTCTCCCTTTACTAAGGTAATAACATTAATAAAGCCCTAGCATGAAGGATAGAGGACAGTGCCAAACAGAAACCAATATCTCACAATGAATAAAGAAGGCAAAATCTTATACCACACTCAAATCAAGAATCTCTGACACAGAAGAGATACCTAAAGAACAGACCTTTCACAGGGAAGTTCTGATTGCAGTGGTACAGCTACCTACTATCAAACTTTCACAAAAAAAAGTATCATAGAAACCAAAATAAAGAGTTCTCCTTGAAATAGGAAATGACAAAAAGAATGAAAAACTACAGTCTCAGGCCCTGACCCCACCTATAACAAATCAAGGAGATATAAGCATAGAAGAAATTGGAAGCCACACATCTGAAATCCCTGAAATAATAGCAACTAAAGTTAAGAAACAACTATAGGAAAGTTTAGAAGAAATCATATCAGAAATAATCTCCCAGGTTAAAAAAAAAATGATAGCAACAATTGAAAGGATTTACTAAGCATTTATAAAGAAGATACTGATAAAAAAGTAGAGAATAATAGAAAAATGATGGAAAACTTGAAAGAACAATATAGTAAATGAATAGAAGGAAAGAAACAGATCCAAAGAGATATACAATAAATTAAAAATTTCAGTAAAAGTTGGGAAAACTGTTTCAAAGAAAGTGAAATAGACTTTCAAGCCTTGAAAACACTATTGCAGCTAGTGAAAATGTAAGGGAAGATTTCCTAAAAACAACTAAGATCCAGGAAACAATAATTCAACAACTGCAAGACAAAGTAAAGATGAACACCATAAGACTAATAGTATTGAGAAAAAAGGAGCCAACACAAAGGACATAAAAAGAATATGGGCAGAAGTTAAATCAGAAAACTTCACAAACATGGGAAGACAATCTGACACTCATGTAAGCAAAGGGTGTAGAATTTCAAATAGGGTGAGCAAGGTAGATTAGTGGTCTAAAGCACTTGTTTAGGCAAGCTTAGGCTAGCATAGAGAGACCAGAATTCAATCCCTGGTACCATATTGCTGTGGGAGGCAGGGTGAGAATCCTGCCAATTAACTGTTAGTTTCAAAAACCTGCTGAAGATTCTCAAGATCATTGCTTTAACCATTTTATGCATATAAATGTATGTTTTTGCCCCTGCAATGTTTCCTAACTTTACTCCTTAATTGTGTTATATCTTTCTATTTTGATTTCTTCTTTTGAGTTATTATACTAGGGAAACCATATGCTATTTACACATGTGGGTTTGGTGTATTTCACTTATGAATACATATCTGTATATACAAAATAGGATCCGTATACATTTACTTTCTCCTAATTTTACTAGAGGAAAGATTTGTGTTGATAATGTTTGGACAGAATATTATGTCTATGTATTATACTATGAGTAACTGTTATGAAGACAATAATATACAATACGTTAATTATTGCAACTGTCCTACTAACCTGTTTTAAAACTGTCTCATTGCTATTTGTTTCTCAATAAATTTAATAGAAAAAGAAAAGAAATAATATCAACCCAAATAAAACTTCAATCAGACATATAATAATCAAGATCCCCAAATTCAGCTCAAAACCAACAGTCAAAAGACTCCTACAGAAAAGAAACAGATCATATTTAATGCAAATCCTGTGAGAATAACGACAGATACCTACTAACAAAACATCAAGGCAAGTAAAGTAAAGTACTTCAAATCCTATGAGAAAACAAATTCCAAACCACATTTATATACCCTGTAAGTTCTCAAGTTTAATGGAAAAATGAAATACTTTCATGACAAAAGACAACTGATGAAATTCATTGTGACCAAACCAACTCTACACATACACAGAGTATTAAATGATATTTTAGAAAAGAACAAGATAACCACAATTCCAAGAAGAACAATGGAGAGAACACTCCAAGCAGGGCAAACAAGCACAGGTCAGCAACTGGAAAATAACATGACAAACATAATTCAACACATATCAATTATAACCACCAATGTAAACTGACGCAATTTGCCTATTAAATCAAATAAGTTGGCAGAGTGCACTAAGAAACAATAACCAACAATATATTGTATACAGGAAACACATTTAACCCATAAATAATTATATAGGCTGAAAATCAAAGGATGGAAAACAATACTACATGTGACTGGACCTCAGAAAAAAGTAGGGGTAGCTCCCCTACTCCCAGATGATCTGAACTTCATGCCAAGAAGGATCACTTGAGATAAAGAAAGTCACTATGTACTGGTTAGGGGAAAAATTCAAGAGGAAGAAATCTCAGCATATTAAAGCTCCTGCAAGGAGGTACAGGGGTGGGGTTTTGATCCCTTTGCCTGCTCTGCTGACCCTACCCCCCAGGATGAACTGAGACAGCAGCTGAGGCAGGGCATGGTGGTGTGCACCTGTAATCCCAGCTCTTGAGGGGCTGTAATCATGTGGAATACTAGTAACAGGACCTTGATCACCCTGTACACCTGTCCCTAAAATACAAAAAAAGAGAGGAAGAAATAGCAATATAAATAGGTGTGCATGCATCAAATGTCAGAGCACCCACCTTTATAAGACAAATTTCAATGGGCATGAAAAAATCTAACAACGAATGTCATAACCTTAACAAGGACATTAATATATATCCCTTTATCTCAGAAAGATATTTCAAGTAGACAAAAAATTAGCAAAAAGGTAGCAGAACAGAAATAAACCCTTGAACAAATGGACTTAGTGGAGATAGATAGATAGAGAGAAAGATAGATAGATAGATAGATAGATAGATAGACAGACAGACAGACAGACAGACAGACAGACAGACAGACAGATAGATAGATAGATGATAAATATAGTGTTCTGCCAATCAATACCTGAATACATATTCTTTTTAGCTGTACAAAGGAACTTCTCTAAAATATAGACCATATACTAGTCCATAGATCAAGCTTAAGAAAATGCAAGAAAACAGAAATTTTACCATGCATTTATCAGACCATAGTGCAATGAAAATGGAAATTCATGACAAAAGAAACTGCAACATCTCTGTAAACTCATGGAAAATAAATAACACTCTGCTCAGCAACCAATGGGTTACAGAAGAAATTATTTTATTTTTTATTTATTTATTTATTTATTTTTGCAGAACTGTGGATTGAACGCAGGCCCTTGCTCTTGCTAGGGAAGCACTTATTCCACTGAGCCATCTCTCCAGCCCCCTATGAATGAATTTAAATATCTGCAATCAACAATTCAAACACAACTTACCAAATCTAGGTGGATTCAAAAAAAGTAGTTATCAGAGGGAAATTTATAATATAAATTAATACACAAACATTAGGAAAGTAGAACAAGAACAAATAAATACAAAATGGTGCACATCAAGCTTTTAGAAAAGGAAGAGCAAATCAAATCCAAACCCAAAGACAAGAGGAAATTATAGAGCAAAAATTAATGCAAATGAAACAAAGAATTGAGGAATAAAAAAATTGGTTCTTTGAAAGATTGAATAAAATTGATAAACCCTTACCAACCTTCTCAAAAAGAGGAAAGAAAAACCTCAAACCCAGTAAGGAACAAAAAAGGAAAAACTACTACAGACCCTGTGAAAATGCAAAATACTATTAATAGATGTTTTGAAAATCTTTACTCTCACAAAATTGAAGACATAGAAGAAATGGGCAGATTCCTAAATAGGTGCAACTTATTAAAACTCAATCAAAACATTAAAAACTCTGAATAACCCAATTTCAGCCAATGAAATTGAAAATGTAATCAAGAACCTACAAACAAAGAAAAGCCCAGGTCCTGATGGATTCATAGTTTAATTCTATAAGAAATTCAAAGAAGATTTAATCTCAATACTCTTCAAACTCTTCAATTAATTTGAAAAAGAAGCAATACTACACAAATCATTTCTTGAAACAAGTATTATACTGATAACAAAGCCAGAGAAATTGTCAACCAAAAAAGAGAACTACAGACTAATCCCACCAATGGAAGTATATACAAAATTATCAGTAAAACATTAGCTAATAGAATACAGTGAATCATCAAGAAGATTATATACCAAGACCTGGTATTATTTATTCCAGGAATGAAAGGTTGGATCAACACATGCAAATCTATATATGTAGTATACTGTGTCAATGGAGCCAAAACCAAAACCACATGATCATCTCAGTAGATGCAGAAAGAGCTTTTGGCAAAGTCCCATACTAATTCGTGTTCAAAGCCCGACAGAAAATTGGAATAGAAGGCTTTTACCTCAAACTGATAAAAGCTATTTTGATGAACCAACTTCCAATATAATTTTAAATGAAGACAAACTGAAAGTTCTTTCTCTTAAATCAGCCAAAAGACAACGATGTCGACTCTCACCACTTATATTCAAAATAATTTTGGAATCATTAGCTAAAGTCATTATATAAGAGAGAGAAATAGGCAGAATAACAATAGGTAAAGAAGAAGTTAAATTATCATATTTACAGATGTCATGATTCTTTACATGGAAGACCCAAAATCTCCACCAAGAATTCCCTACAATTAATACTCAAATTCAGTAGCATAGCAGAATACAAAGTCAACATCCAAATATCAATAGCATTCTTCTACACAGATAACAAACTCACTGAGAGAGAAATTAGAGAAACAATACCCTTCACAAGAGTATCCAAAAATAAAATACTTCAGAATGCACCTAACGAAGAATGTAAAACATCTATAGACTGAATATTCCAACACTCTTAAAAAAGAGATCAAAGATGATTTTAAAAAACAGATATTCCTTGCTTCTAGATAGGAAGAATCAGCATTGTGAAAATAGCTGCAGTCCTATAATTCTTACACAGATTTAAGTTAATCCCTACCAAAATATCATCAACATACCTCACAGATCTAGAGAAAATGTTGCTAAAATTTGTTTTTAGGTTCTTGATTGCATTTTCAAGTTCAATGGCTGAAATTGGGGTATTCAGAGTTTTTATATCTGGAAGCCAGAAAATACCTAGAATAAAAAAGGTAATCCTTTGCAACAAAGGCAAGGTAGGAGGCATTACAATCCCTGACTTGAAATTATAACTCAAAGCTACTGTGATGAAATCAAAATGGTACTGGCAAAAAAAAAAAAAAAAAAAATGGCCTGAGGATCGGAGGATCAGTGGAACTGATCAGAAGGTGCAGATATATCTACAAACACACTCAACCATCTTAACATTTACAAAAGGGATAAACATGTTCATTGAAGGAAAGATAGACTTTAATAATTGGTGCTGGGAAAACCAGTCTTCAACATGCTCAAAACAAAAACTAGATGTAGGTCTATCACAATGTGCTAAAATGAAATCAAAATGATTTAAAAATCTGAATATTAAAACAGAAACAGTACATCTACTGAAAGAGAAAGAAGATGCAAATCTTGAAGATGTAGGTATAGGCAGAGAGTTCATGAATAAATATCAAACTGTATACAGGAAATACTTGAAAGAATCAACAACTGGGACCTCTTCTTATTGAGAACTTTCTGTATGTCAAAAAAATCACCAACAAAGTGAAAAGACAATCCGCAAGTTGGGAAAAAAAATCTTAGCAAACAATCACTCAGACAGAAAGGTCTTCTATCTAGAATGTATGAAGAACTAAAACACATTTAGGACACCAAAATTCGAAGACCAATCAAAAAATGGCCATCTGAGATGAATACATACTTTTAGCAAATAAATAACATGAATACATACAAGCAAAAAATAAATAACATGAAACATTGTTCCACATTATTGGCCATGCAAGACATGCAGATTAAAACAATATTGAGATATCATCTCACTTGAGAAAGAAGGGTTATCAGAAAGAAATAAACTAATAACAAATTCTGGATATGCAGTGGAGAAAAGGAACCCTTCTCCACTGTAGGTGGGAGTGGAGACTGGTTTAACCACTATGGAAATCAGTATGTATGACATAACCAGGACTGGAAATTCGATTCAAACCAGTATTCCCCTTCTGGGTATTTTCTCAAAAATATTGAAAATATCAAAGCATAGGGATGTATGTGCGCACATGTTTACAGCAACACAATTTGTCACAGCCAAATTTTGGAAAGAACTAAAAGCCTATCACCTGAGGAACTCATAAAAAAGATGTGGTATTTCTACATAATGAAGTACTACTCAGCTATAAAGAAATACAGTTGGGGTCAGCCAGATAACTTAGCAGATTAAAGAAGGGAGTGGGGTGGTACTTGATCCCCAAAGTGCCATGCTGGTCCCATTCCTGGGGGCATACTGAGATAGCAGTTGAGATTGGGCATGATGGCATGGGCCTGAAATCCTAGTGCTTAGGAGGCTGAAAACAGGAAGATCACTACAATTCTCATCTATCTAGTGAAACCATGTATACCCGGTACTACATACATATAAAGTAAAATAATAAAATAAAATATAATAAATAAAATAAAATGAAAGACAATCCTTAGGCTTTCATGGGTAAGTGGATGCAGCTAGGCGCTATACTCACAAGTAAAATAAATCAGAAATGCATGCATAAATATCATGTTGTGTCCCTTGTGTAAAAACCTGCACGAATAGATAAAATATAAAAAGCATAATAAATATAGTACAATGGAAAGAGATAAGACAGAAAATGGGGAAAAGGAAGGGAATATATATATATATATATATATATGATGGCTGAGATAATTGTACTAATAATTTTCAACAGTTTTTTTTTTTTTTTTTTTTTTTGATGTATTTGGTCCAGGGTCTCAGTACACAGCCTCCCCAGTGCTTGGATTATAGGAGTGTAACACCACGCCCACACTCAATCATTTCTCCAGTGTGCCTTGGGATGGAGCCTGACACAGCATGTGCTGCCCAGAATCGAA